>JAUTDX010007470.1:0-67815 GCA_030844895.1 Ambrosia x helenae | reverse complement strand
TTTTGAATTTTTTTAATAAATCTATATATATTGTAATTATTTTAGGAAAAGATAAGAAATTAAAAACAAAATTAAATTTTCTCTCTAATGTTTCCTCCCATATTTTAAAAGTTAATATCTTTTATATACGAGGTTTTTTAAAGAAAAAATTTACAACCAAATTAACGAGCGTTTTATTATATTTCCAACGAGTACCATAGTGCTATATAAAAACGGAGAAAAAAACAACTATTTTTGTGGGGTTTTGTTTTCAAATATATTTTACTCTACTAATAAATCACAAACGATAAACATAACTTCATAAGCAGAGATTCTTTTTTTTTTATATTTGAATATGATAACCCATAATGATATTATTATTATTATTCATTAATCATGTATTGGCAAATCATTAATTATGTTGTCATATTAGATATTTTATTATGTTATATTAGATATTTCAACCCCGGGACACTCCCGGGATAAAAGCTAGTTATTGATATTTGCCTACATGTCCTTTTTATATCCTTATACCTATCTTCTTTATATCACTTTTAGTCATTTTACCTGAATAAGTTAAACCAAACATTTTTTTTTACAAAAATAACTTATCGACTTATTGTATTCCCCCCACCATATAAGCTAATCCAAACACTTTTCTAAAAATTCATTTTTAAAAACTCATAAGTTAATAAATATTTTTAACCAAAAGTTCTTTTAGACTCAAATAAGTTTATGCAAACATTTATACCCAGGTATGCATACATAAATGCATGTTCAATATAAGTGGTACTTACACATCACCCTTCTACTCAGGCAACATCAACATTAGGAATCATGGGAGTGTATGCGAATTCTCGTGTAGTATCAAGTTTTCACTTTAATCAAAATGGATGAAACACAAGTCAAGGTCGTGCAAGCATTGAGTGTTTTGTAGTTAACCACCATCATAGAAACAGTTTATGTTGTCACACGAGTGAAAGGATGATGCGCATTTACTAGTCGGGTAGAAGATGCATTTATATACATAGATAATAGACATAAAGTTCGATACATACATACATGACAATGAGGTAACGTATTACATAGGCATAGCTATACGGTTGATATAATATTTTCTATTACTATAGAGGCATCGTAAAAATAGTTGTCTGTTCTTTCTTAACTTACTATCATAACAAGTGAAATGTTTAAATGTAGGGGTGCAAACGAGCCAAGCCGTTTGCGGGCTAGTTGAGCTCGGCTCGGTAAAATGCTCAAAACGAGTTGAGCCTTATCGAGCTCGAGCCTAAAACAAAGCTCGTTTATTATCGAGCCCGAGCTCGAGCCTGACATGTGAAGTTTGTCGAGCCTTTGTGTAAAAATAGTTTTATTTAATATTTAATAATTTTACCCCTCATCTAATGTTGTTTGGTAATTGAGCCCAAGCCCAAGCTTCACTTATCGAGTTTATGAGTCTAAACGAATCTATTCTTTATTTTATTTTTTATTTAATGCATTAATTAATAAATAATAAACGAGTCGAACTCAAACTTAAAAAATTACCATTAAGTTGAGCTCGAATTTTGAAAACAAAGCTCGAACCGAGCGAGTTCAAGTCTGGTCAAGATCGGGCTCCACTCATTTCCACCCTAGTAAATGGTTAAACATCCATATTAATATCTTTTCATGTACCAAAAATGTAAATTAATTTGGTTTGGATTTGGCCAATATGACCATATGATGAGGTTAATGCCTCTCTCACAAAATGGAAGCTTCTCTGGCTGGCTTATTCTTTTTGGTTTTTTCTTCTATACCATGTTATGAACACCAATTCTTCCAAACCAAAACTTCTGCCGAGTCTTTTTCCACCAACTAATAAATTATCATATTCCTGATTTTATTGTTGACTTGTTTATTAGTTTCACACAACCTTCTTCCCTGCTTCGATATCCTCTCTACTTGTGTTCTACTCAGTCAACCAAACTCCCCTATTTATTCACACAACTTTAAAAGTCAAAACTATCTCATAACATCTCATCTATTAACCCAAAAAAAAAAAACTGAATTTTTATTTTCTTGAAAATCTTGATTCTGTGTTTTTTGAACAGTTCAACCAAATCATTTGATTTTCAAAACCCACAAACATTTCTGTAATGGGTAAAATGTTGGGTATATTGTTTTGCATATTATTATCAAACATAGCCTCATCATATGCACAAAGCTGCAATACTTATTCATTCACAACCAACGCAGTATACGCTACATGTGTCTCTTTACCTGTTTTAAACTCACACCTTCACTGGAACTACCACTCCTCTAACTCCACTGTCGATCTGGCTTTCCGCCACACTGGATCCGACCCGTCTCAATGGGTTGCGTGGGCCCTCAACCTCAACGGTCGGGGTATGGTTGGTGCCCAGGCTCTTGTTGCTGTTACCGGTTCAAACGGGTCGGTTCGGGCCTATACTTCATCGGTTAACGGTTACCAAACGGGTCTGCAACCGAGTTCGTTGAGCTTTGATGTGCCCAGTATCACGGCTCAGAGGGCTAACGGTGATGTAGTGATTTATGCTACGTTGGTGTTGCCACGTGGACAGACCAGTTTTTAATCAAGTTTGGCAGGTGGGTCCGGTTAATAATGGAGCTCCGAGTATTCATGGGTTGGGTGCTGATAACCGGAATTCTCTTGGGTTGGTGGATTTTATTAATGGTGCGACAAGTGCTGGTGGTAATATTGGTGGCTCACGATTTCGCAGAAGAAATGTAAGTTTTTCAATTATCTTTTTTATTTTTTTTATTTTCAAGATTATTTTTTGTGTTTTATAAAGATTCGATTTTTATTGATGAAATTGTTTACCCAGTTGGAAAAATTGAGAAGTTTTGGAATTTAAGATAAACCAATTGAAATTTAAAAAAAAAATATTGGATCTTTTTCATATTATTGATAAAGAAAGATGAAAACATATGATTAAGTAAAAAAGTTTGGATCTTTTTTATGTGGGTATGAATATTGATTGTGGATGATTGTTTTGACAGACTCATGGAGTATTAAACGCGGTTAGTTGGGGAGTGTTGATGCCTATGGGGGCTATGGCTGCAAGATATTTGAAGGTGTTTACTGTTGCTGATCCTGCTTGGTTTTACATCCATGTTGCTACCCAAACATCGGCTTATATAGTCGGTGTAGCCGGATGGGCTACTGGACTCAAGCTAGGTAGTGACTCCCCTGGAATCACACACCAGTCTCACAGGAACATTGGGATCATCCTATTTTCTTTTGCAACACTTCAGGTACAACCAATCTCCACCTTTAGTTTCCTTATAGTTGACATAAAGACATAAAGTTCATAGCTTTTTAGCCAACAATTATGCAAACAATGAATCTTGACAGTTAAATTGATTGTGTTTTGTAGGTTTTTGCTCTGCTTTTGAGGCCTAAGCCAGATAATAAATACAGATTTTACTGGAACATCTACCATCATTCGATTGGATATTCGATTATCATCTTGAGTATCATTAACGTCTATGAGGGACTCGATATCTTGGACCCGGAGAAGAAATGGAAGAATGCTTACACAGGCATACTTATCTCTTTGGGAGTTATTACAGTTATTTTGGAAGCTTTGACATGGTTTATTGTTTTAAAGAGGAAGAAAGAAGACAAAGTGACTCATGTAGGAGGAGCTAATGGACATGCATAGTTTAGATGACTGGTTTGCTAAGATGTTTTATTTATAGCTAGAATATTTTCAATTATTTTGAGTGTTACATTCTTTTTTGAGATTCATATATGTATATGTATACATTTTTCATATTTATCTTTGAGGTTTTTGAGTTCTTGCTTAGCTTATTTTAAAAGATTTATGATATACATACTAACAAGACTTTGATCTTATGTTTTGATGGTATGAGAGTGTATGAAAAGAGTTGTCATATGTAACGAATCATGCATAGGCACAATTTTTTTTTTTTTTTTTGTGATTTAAGTATTAAGAGTTTTGAAAGTTGGATTCAAAATGAGAGATGAAATTAGCTTGTTTCACTTTTGAATTTAGTTTAGATATATAAAAGCGTTCTTAACGAAGATTTGGCTTGCATATATGACAGTCTAGTGATATTAAGGTATGTAGTTGTGTACACAGTGCCATAGTGGTGTCGTTTTCATGAGGTTTAATAGTTGAGGTATAAATACAATAAATGGATGTATATATATGTTAAAATATAAAGTTGATATACATTAAATCTATGTTACCTTATTAAAGAGGAGGCATGTCTAAAAAATGAATTATATCCACATTTTAAGATGGCATTTCAAAAGCCTCAAATATTATCCCAAAATTTTTACCCTCTTTCTTCCACTTATACGCTCGTGTACCACATTTGATAACATTTGTACAAGATAATAATGCTAACTCATTTTGCAAACAATCCATGCCCTTGTCTGTGCTTTGTTCTTCAATGGAAATCATTAACCGTTCATTCATTCTACCTTTCAATAACATCGTTGTCTCTTCCACATCCCCTAATTAATCCCACTCTTCCACATCTCCTAATTAATTCCCAGTTCGTTTCCATAACCATGTTAAGAACTCAGATACCAGAGAAGTGTAGCCATTGCTCCAGATCTTTTTGGATTCTTATGTTCCTCAACGAATTATCCATTGCACTTGCAGGTATTTGCCTTTCAATCCACAAATTAATCACCGTATTTGCCTTTCATACTTGTTTATTGTGACAGAAATCTAGGTAGGTTTATTGTTTTGTGATATTTGTGCTCAAATATGGTTAGTCTTTTTTCAATCACTTATGACTAATTATCTTCCTATTATTTTTTTAACACAGAGATTTAGGGTGCAATGTTAAACGTCGACGATTGTTTGATTAATGTTCCAACCAGGAGGTAAATCGTATTCAAGAGTTAAATCTTCTTTGATTTTTGATTTTGCATACCTTCTGAGGTTTAGTTTCATGATTCTTCGTTCTTTTTGTTAGGTTTTGTTTCAAATCTAATGGGTAAATAGTTGCTGATGGTTTTATTTCGTATGGTTAATTGTGATTACTATGTTGTTAATTGTTTCTAACAGCATCTAAGCAGCCTGTTAAGTACCAATTTTTGTACTGTACGTGTGCATCCCAGTTCTAACACCATGTACGCATTTGTATTGGATTGGATTTAATAGAAAATTTATTTTAATCAACACATCTTTATTTTTTTCTTGCGCAAGAAAGACATGAAGTGCGTTTTAGTACCAGAGGTGATGTTAGTGGACTGGGTAAAGGAGTAAGTGATAGCACTATTTACTTTCTTCTTCTGGAGTACTAGACTGTGATCTTCATGTTACTTGCGTCAGACTGGTTTTTTTTTTTGGTTTTTTGTTCTTAACTTTAAACAAATTTTCATGATTGTTTGTGTCCCTTTATCTTGTCTTCAATTCACTTTACTCAAGCTTTTAGAGGACTACATACCATGTAAGTGTAAATGAGATAATCCATGAAGGTGTACATGCATTCTTATTTTACTTCAAGAGTTTTGTTAATCGAACTCACTTGCAGACAGTTAGACGAAAAGAGTGGGCAGCTGCTTAAGGTACTTCATTCTTTAGCATCTTTGACATCAATTATATTGAATATTAAGTTTGTTGAATGAAAGTGGCTAACATGTTCTTTTCAAACAAAATTCATAGTTGGAGTCATGCTAATGGTTTTGGTTCGTGTTTCTGTTGTTTTTGTAATTTGTAAATCCAGCAATAAGGTTAAGTTTGAGCCCAATTTGGAGTTTGCAAATTTCTTGAAATAGACTATATCTTAAATTTAACTAAAATGTCCAAAATTGCAACTGAATTTAAAGAATAAAGCAGACAACATGTCATAGGTCTATGGGAAAAGGTTAGTTACATCAAAGAGAACAGAGCATAGGTCTTTGGTAGGTCTTTAGTTACTTGACCTATAATGTGTTTTCTAAGAACAAAACGATTAACCAAACTTGCCCGGTTTCAAAAACAGCAAACCAAACTAGCCCGGTTGGTTGGGTGGATTAGACTTTTGACCAATACTGTTCGGTATGGCAATTTAGGTGGTTAGAACCAGTTTATTGTTCACATGTGGTTATTTTATTTATGCTATGTTGAGTAGTTGATCACACATGGTTTATAATTTATTTATTCTAATGTTTGGTTCTAATTCAAAAGATTGGGTAGGTTTGTTAAGTTGCACAACGTATTTCTCATGTTATTAATTTTGGACTACTGATGTATAAATAGGTGATTGGTTTATTTATGTTAAACCACTTGAACAACCCACAATGCATATGTAGATCTTTTATTTGGATATCAACTTTATTAGTACTGAATTTCACAGGACCGTGCAACTACACTATCATGGCAATGAGCCATGGCTTGTGGAGTCTCCACCAATAGTTCAAGCCTGGTGCAAACCTACCAGACCTCATCAATGGTCGAGCAACTGACACGATCTCAAGCTTCTCTTTTGAAGTGAAAACTAGGACCCTTCAAGCTATGCTTTGCAAACCAGGCAAGACAGGTCAGGTGAAGTGACATGCTGGAACAAGCTATTTCATTTTTTTTCAGGTCGTAACGAGCTTTGACAAACATAGGTGTAGGTCAGAACGAGTCGTTTTAAAAAGAAAAAAACGGTCAATTTAGTTCTGGCTAAAACCCCAATCACTTGGTTTGTTTTGCCAGAGACCCACGACCACTTAAAGTGTTTGTTTTTTTTCTTTAAAAGTTATTCGGTTTCCATGAATGAGAATGTCATTTTTGTTTGTATCATCAATTAATTGGTAAATTAATTATTTGTTGTAATTTACCTAATTGTTTGCTATATTACAAGCGAGAACGTATAATTCAATATGGCATATAGCTGCTTCATAGTCTATGTGGTTCGTAACTGCATCTTATATTAGTCATGACACTCGCCGCAACGCGCGGGCATTCCCGCTAGTAGAGATATAAAAGCTAGAATTGTATGAAAAATGAATGGTGCGGTTTAATTAATGTCGGTTAACCGAGGATACGAAAAATCAATAATTGATTTTTGGTTAATTCGGTTGATTTCGGTTTGTTTTCGCCTGTTATCATTTTTGTTATAGCTTAACCTAACATATATATTTTTTTATTTTAAAAAAAATCCATAGCAATGCTATACTAACACTAAAGAGAATAAAATGTTCGTTTTTTTAGTGTAATTATTTTAAGAACTATTAATGTATGAAGAAGGTACATCTATTTAAAAATCATTGGGGTAGTTAATTAGAGTAAGTGAGAAATATGTAACTAATGAAGAAAAAATGTTATTGAATTTAAAACACACTTAAAACACAACAATTTAAAACAGATATTCTTGGCATGATGTTTTAAGTTTAAAGCCTAAAATAAATTGTTTTGTATTTTTAATTATTATTTATGGTGTTATTTTACCCTAAACAATCTAAAACATCATGATTAATTAAAAAAATGATGCTACATATTAATTCTTAATAATTCTCATACTTCTCATGAAACATGACATTTATACACTAACCTTACCACCCACACACATATTGTGGGTTACTATGATCACGTTAATTTTTAACAACTAAACCCATGTAATAACTGCTAAGGCCTTAATAAGTTCAATCTCTAAACTCCAACAAAATAAGCCGAACCTAAATTCTGAATTTAAAATTAAAAAGAATTTTGTGGGATTAGGGTGTGACTTGTTAGAAGCATGAAGGTTGAACAACAGAGTCGAGAACACATCGATGTTTTGGAAGGTTAAGTAGTAGCATCACAACGAATCAACAAATACAGAGACAACGATCATCACTCATCAGACATCAGCGTTGGGAAGGTTAAACATCAAGGGCAATGGCCTGACAAACATCCCATCTGCGTTTGAATTGGGGTCCGGTCTATTTGATTTTGAGGTCCTATAGGCTTGATTTTGAGGTCCGATGGGCTTGATTTTGGGGTATTTAACTATTTCCCGTTTTAAGATTTTTTGTCATTAAGTAAATGTTCCGCGAGAAAAGAGACGCTGACATCTTTTCTTATCTATTTGTTTCGTAAATGGAGAAGATAAATGAGAGCTTAACGACTGCATCTTATAAGAAGAGCTTGGAAGAAGAAATAGAATCATCTTTCTTTTTCGAGAAAAGGTCCCATCCTTCGATATCATGATTGGGTTGACCGGACCAGACCAGATCATAAGTGAATAGAAAAACAAAAATGTACATAGCAGTTCCAGCTTAAATACTTGGAATAAGTCTACCACTTCTACTAGGAGTAGCCTTTTTAGTGCTAGTTGAACGTAAAGTAATGGCTTTTATGCAACGTCAAAAGGGTCCTGTGTGTTTATTTGGAGTCTTTGAAGGTTTGATCTTGCATGTTATTGTGTGACTCCTTTTTTATGAAAGTTGAAATCTTGAATTATTGATGTTTGGTTGTTTGAAATGGAAATATGAAAATTGAAACTTTGAATGTTAGTTTGAACTTTAAACTTTGAATGTTTGCTTGAAACATTGAATGTTTGTTTCAATTATTTGATTTGGAACTTTCATATGTTTTAAGAAATTTGCCTCCTAAATACAAATACTTACCCATAGTGGAAAACGTAAAAGGAAAAATCTATAGACTATGGATTGTGACGACTTGATCAAGAGCTCTGTTTTAAAAAAAAAAAACGCTAGGAGAGTTGCATGATTCGCTTAAGTGGATAAATAATCATTTTGGTACCATACTTTATTTTAATGGTTGTTATAACAACTGTTATATTATGGTTTTTCTATATATATGATGACTGTGTTATAATTATATGTGCCCAATTTAATTTTAGTGCGTCCATAACTAAAAAATATTATTTCTCGAAGACAACAGTGTAGTGAAGCATAGTCATACTTGGTTAAACCTAGCCAAAACTAGTCAGCATACGTTCATATATGATCTAAGTCTAACATACCATACTTGGTCAACATAATTCCTCAGAAATAGTTATGTCAAGTGAATCGATATTTGTTCAAATATCAATAAGTGGTCAAACTACTTGGTCAAAATTAGTAATAATTGTTCAAGTATGATGATGCTTGGTCGTTACATAACCAAAACCATATGCGGATAAAGTTGATCATATTTGGTTAACACAAGACTATATGGGTTAAACATGGTCACTATTGATCGGACATAATTATGTTTCGTCAAATATTACAATGCCTGAATAAACATAGTCATAACTAGTCAATCAAACAAAACCCTTACCCCGAAGCTTGACCCGAAGGTTCGGGGGATTGGAAGTCATCGGGGGTCGGAAGTTACTAGTTTCAAGGTGTCGAAAAGCAGTTTCGCGGGGTCGAAACCCTATATTTCCAAAATTTTCTATACGAATACTATATAATCGGAACTTCTGCGCGAAAAGTCAGGGGAAACGGCCGCCCCGCCAGCCCCAACTAAGCTGCGCCCCTACCCCGAATGCAGTTAATAAGGATCAAACACAATTTCCTGGCGATTTATTCATAATACATGACAATAAGGTAACATATTACATAGCTAGAAGATCGTTAAAATAGATGCTTTATCATTTTATCATAAGGCTAAGGGGTGTGAAGGGAGCTTATCATTGGGGATGGTCCTCCAGATTAGCCGCCACGTCAGCGTGGGTAAGGACCATCACTCAAAGGATGGTCCTAGGGTGTGTAGGATGGGCCTTCCCTTTGTTCATATTTGACCAAACAGTCTTGTTGTTGGTTGGACGGTGAGGATGAGGACGCGCCCAAGGGGGCGGTGGTGCTGTGCCTAGCTGGCTCTCGCCGGGCCTAGGACGAAGACCACACCCTGCCTAACTTTTTTTTTGAACGGCAAAACGCTTTATATATAAATATAAAAAGCTCGCAAGAAGCTGGAAATACACCCCAATTCACCAAAAACAAACTAAGTTACAACACCAAAGAAATATCAAAGCTAGTCCATTCGGCCCACGACAACGAGCCCAACTTCGACCTTTGTGTAACCCAAAGGAAGGAATCTTCTTTAATACGATCAACCGTATCACGAACCGGTTCAAAGTAGCCCTCAAACGTCTTCTTGTTTCTCACCAACCATATTCTCCATAGGGTAGCTTGAATAATCAAACCGACAATCTTCTTCCATGTATTCGATCCCGGTTGTTTGGTAGAATAGTACCCTGCCTAACTTTCTTCTTACTTAACTTTCTATCATAATAAGTTAAATGTTAAATGGTTGAACATAACTACCAAAAATGCGAATTATATTCGTTTGGAACTGTCCATTGTCAATGCCTCTCCTTATTTTATTGTTGAATTGTATACCAATTAGTAATTTCACTCAACGTTGCCTTCTTCCATATCCTCTCTACTTGTGTTCTACTCAGTCAACCATACTCCCCTATTTATTCACATCATTCACATAACTTTTCCCTAACCCATCCACGTACACTCTTCAAAACTATCCCATCTAAAAAAAAAACATAACTTTTATTTCAAAACCCATAAAGATTTCTGTAATGGGTAAAATATATGGTCTCTTGTTTTGCATATTGCTATCGAATATGGCCTCATCATATGCACAAAGCTGCAACAGTTATACATTTTCAAGAAACACAATATTCGCCACATGTGTCTCTTTACCTGTGTTAAACTCACATCTCCACTGGAACTACCACTCCTCTAACTCCACTGTCGATCTGGCTTTCCGCCACACCGGATCCGACCCGTCTCAATGGGTTGCATGGGCCCTTAATATCAACGGTCAGGGTATGATTGGTGCCCAGGCTCTTGTTTGCTGTTACCGCCTCAAACGGGTCGGTTCGGGCCTATACTTCATCGGTAACAAGTTACAGTACTAGTCTGCAACCGAGTTCGTTGAGCTTGGAGGTGCCCAGTATCATGGCTGAGAGGGTTAATGGTGATGTGGTGATTTATGCTACGTTGGTGTTGCCACGTGGACGGACAAGATTTAATCAAGTGTGGCAGGTGGGTCCGGTTAATAATGGGGCTCCGGGTATGCATAGTTTGGGTGCTGATAACCGAAATTCTCTTGGATCGGTGGATTTTATTAATGGTGGGACTAGTGCAGGTCGTAAGATTGGTGGATTTTATTAATGGACATGCATAGATGACTGGTTTGCTAAGATGTATTATTATATAGCTGGAATAATGTCATGTATTTTGAGTGTTATATCTATATATATATATATATATAAACAAAGCCCTTTTGCTGACGTGGCGTGCAATGGTAACTTCAATCCCCCCTTCAAATCGCCACGTGTCATCCTAATTTAAAGGTTTTAGTGTTTTTCAATTATTTTGTTTTTTAATTAAAAAGAAACCAAAAAACTCAAACCCTAAAATATCATCTGCCTCTTCTCATTCTCTCACGTCTCTCTCTCACCTCTCAATTAATCATGAGTTTTCCTCCATTATTCTGACCATCTCTCTCTCACATCTTCACTGCATCTTCAGTTTTTACTCTCAATCAACAATAATCTAGAATCGCATCCTTCTAATACTTATTGAATCTTGTGTAAGTTGTCTTTAACATGAATAATTTGTTCCATATTTGTTCTTCTTCTTTTATTAGCATCTAACTTTTTCCTGGTTATGTTTTGCTTTTGATTTGTTAAAATTTTCACATGCAATCGGAAGTAGCTTCATCAATTCTTGAATCGGTATATCTTCAGGCTTTTTTAATACTTTTTAAGTATTATTGATTGTTGATGTTGTTTACTATGATGTGGGCTCCTTCATCTTGGAGGATAACTTTTGAAATAGAAACTTCTTCGAATAAAGGGCAAAATTGCTGGCTAAAGTCCCTTAATATTTCTAAGGTCTGTTGTATATGTATAATGTGTTTAATTGTTATTTGTTATATAATTGGATTGTCATTTATTAATTATAAATCCTACGGAATGTTGTAGAAGTTGATGGTAGGTACCTTATAATATTAATTATGTTGATATGGACAAGATTTTGGAGCAAAAGTTTTCTACGCATTTGCTCTTTTTCATCCAGAGAAAGTTGCAGGAATTGTAACACTTGGTGTACCATTTATATACTCTCCTGAGGTAGTGGAGAAATTGTATGTTTGATGAATTAATCAATCAATTTCTTTGGGATAATCAAGTAATCTTCTTATATTAGAGTAGATTATTGATATGCCCTATATAACTTTGAGGACCTTTGTGTTCTTTTATATATAACTGTGTCACTTCAATAATAATCTCGCTTGGTTAGAGGCCTTAATGTTTTAGAATACATAGCATCAAGACTACAGCTCCCATTTTTTAAGTATCATTTTCCAATGAATCGCCATACATGCTTTTCTTTGTCATTTTGTAACTATTTTACTGAAGTAATCACCAATTTTGGATGAGAATCCCTGTTGTTATTTCATTTCATGGATATGCTCATTGAGATTTATCTTATCAAATTTGAATTGCTTATATATTTTATTATAGTGGTTTTTGTTTGCATTTTTCAAGCCATTCACTCATTTTAACAAAATTAAGATTGAATATGAGGTTGATAACAGTAGACTTGAGTTTTGCCCTTGCTTATATTAGTTGATTAGATGTAAATATTTTGGTTAAGTTTGAGCATTTACATGCCTTTATCTTCTTTAAGGTCTATAAATATGTTTTAGTTACTAGGATTTGGAGTTATATTATGCATTAGCATGATTAAAAAAAATGTTGAATTCTGAGTTCCATTATTCTCTGAGTTTTAAAAAGCGGGAGGCTCTCTGACACGTTTAGGTCCTAAAAGTCAAGGCAAGAGCTTCGCTTACACGGTCCAGAAAGATCTCGAGTTCAATCCCTACCTTTATTCTCGCTCCAATATCGATCTCAAGGTCTCTTTCTTTGATTCATTGCATCTAAAGCATATGGTTATTCATATAAACTTTTATTTATTCTTCGTATAGGATAAATGGCGAAATATGAGTGTGAGTGCAAATGGACAAGATCTAATTTTGTGATGATAATTATGATGATCCTTTGTCCTATAATGTCGATTTATGTTTGCTTATGGTGTAAATTTTTCATTGCTTGCAGGAACTTCAAGCGGTTGTTGCCGTTATTGCAATATCCGTTGTCAAATATCCCCTGTTTTCATAACAAATTAATGGAGTGTTGTTTCACATGTTTAAGTCAAATTCCGGCGAGTTGGCCGCGGTGTACCGACGGACACGTGTTCTTTACAACTGTCCATTTTTGAGGTAATTGTCTTTTTTAATAAACATGAAAAAAATCAGATAACTTTTCTTGAAATTTGATTATTTTCTTGATTGACAATAGTTTCCTTGGTATTCTCTTTCATGTTCACTATTTGTGCTTTCGTAAATATATATGAAATAATTAAAATGGGTTCAAGCTGGGTTTGTTGTGATATCTGATTTTGTTTATCATAAAGACTGTAATATTATGTTTATCTATTTGATAAGATGAACATCAAAAGGGTATCGGAATTTATATGAAAGCTTGGATTTTTTTATTTTTATTTTTTGGAAAAACTTGATGATAAAATAAAATTTCATTGAATAAATACTTTTAATTTAGATACATTCGGGTAAAAGTAGGGTGGTTATAAACTGTTTTTTGTTTTTATAATTAATTTAAAATTACAAGATCTCATCCCAAACCCTAAATATCCCTCCTATCCTCTATTTCACCTTCGACTTGTTCCCTACGTCAACAAACTCACTAATAATCTTCAATCCTTCCGGTAATTAATAATTACACACATCTTTCAAAACCCAAATTTCCACGTCCTGAATCACCAACCGGCGTAACGCTTCTGTCACCGTTCGCCGAAGGCTCAATATACGGCGGCGGAGGCTGATTAAGGCTCGGCGGAAGTCCGACGCCGTGAGTAACATTAATCCCGAACGCCAACCCGTTCAGGCATTGGACACCTTCACTAGCATCGGAGAAGAAGTAGTTTGATCCCTCGATAGTTAACGGAATCGCGACGGTCAACGGCTGGCCGAACTCCTGGTTGCCTTGGCTGTAACTGAATGTATCGGTGTCTGATGAGTTATCAATGTTGCAGCTACGGTACGTCGTTTTGTTGTATGTTAATATCATTGTGTGGTTCGTGTTTGTGTTGAATACTGCATGTTAATTAAATTAAAAGGAATAATAAGATCGGGTTAATGTAATAGTACACAATAATGATAATCGGAATCAATTCATGGTTTGTGTTGGATTACTACAATAGGCCCAAACAAAAAAACTCAAAAACAAATTTGATACGTGAGAGATCTTGGAAAAGGAGATATGGATGGAGTAAATGTAAATGGAAGAGTGTGAAGGTTTCTTGGAAAGAAGAGATAATATGAGTAAATTACAAGTGATTATAAAAAGAGAGAAGCATAAGGGCGGTGAGTAAAACCAGATCACTGGCATGTTCAAACAATTAAAATAATGTGTACTGGTATTAGAGAATGGGCCATTGTTTGTGGACTAAGTTCATGAGTCATTTCGGTTCGGTAAGGTACGGGTATTTACTGATTTTTTAACTTACATACCGGTTATTTTGGTGGAGAATTATAGACAGGGACTCCTGTGTGTATCTTTCTGCTTCTTCCTCCTGGCAATGGCTTCCCATCCCACATTCCGTAAGGTTATATTTTCAGCATTTTTGGAGTTAATTAATTTAGTGTTTTTGTAGCTAATGATCAACTTATTTCTGTATTTGTAATGATGTCGATTCTTTTTTTTTTTGAATAAAACAGCCACAGATGATTGACTAAATCGTGTGCAGGAGGAAGGAGAAAGGGCACGACCAAAACCATCCCTATAAAGTCATCGAAGTTACTCCTCCACTTAAAAACCTTGGCATTCGTTGTTTTCCATCCGTAAGCATCCTTCCACTTTTATAATATTTTAATGTTTTGATTTTATACTTTACTGCCTGAATATGTTATTATGTCTAAACTTGCCTAGATGAGATATTATTATTATTTGTTTAGTTTCGCTGGTTTGGATTCTAGATTTTTTTTGAGGGTTTGAATAAGTTCAATTAGCATTGATAGAATACAGAAGAGAACCTGGTTAGGTGTTTAGTATTGAATTATTATTGCAACTTAAGTGATTGTTTAGTTGATTATGTTTTATGTTAGGTTAGGTTTAATGTAATAGGAGTGATTAGAATACTATAAACATAAAGTGATTAAATACGAGGGATTAGAGAGATGTGATAAGTGTTTAAACTGTTACAACTTAGTTTAGTGATTGTTTTGTTGATTAAGTTATAGGTGAGGGAATATGGGAGTGGTTAAAATGCTATAAATATGTAATTATTGAATGTGAGAGATTAGAGAGATATGAATCATGTGATAAGTTTTTGAACTGTTGCAACTTACTTAATTAAGTGATTGTTTAGTCGATTAGGTTTTAGGTTAGGAATTATAGGAGTGTTTGGATTCTATGAACATGCAGTAATTGAATGTGAGAGATTAGAGAGGTGTGATAAGTTTTTGAGTGGTTGCAACTTAAGTGATTGTTTAGTTGACTAGGTTAGGAATTATAGGGGTCATTAGAATCTGAGATGTTGGAGAGATGTGATGAGTTTTCGAATAGTTGCAGCTTACTTAAGTGATTGTTTAGCTGATTAGTGATTAGGTTTTAGGTTATGGAATATAGGAGTTATTACTGATTAGAATACTATGGACATTGAGTGATTGAGTGTGAGGGATTGGAGAGATGTGATTATGTTTATGTAGTTTGAGACTTTGAGTTGCATAAGTTGAATTTTGGTTCATGATGTTTAAATTAGAAGTTTTTATAGTTTGTTGGTTATTGAGGGTTGACAGTATGCGTAGAAAAGTATTGCCAGCTATGGATGATTGTGAGTCTTGGAGTTTTTGTTAGATTTATTGAGATGGAAATAAAAATGAATACATTGGACATCCTAATTCTAATATTTGCCATATTTGAATTAAAATCTATCAATTCGTTTGAATGGAGAGAGATGTACAAAGTGAAATTTTAATTTAACTAAGATTGATTAGGTTTAAGTTATATACACTTTTCATTTGTTTACTAATATTATGTGGAGGTATAAAATTGAGTGAATTATATAGGTTGGGTAAGAGGTTAAAATGATACTTTTTTATAAAGGTCGAGTTGACTTAAGAATTTCAATGAAGTTATTTATTAGGTTTTATGCATTAAACAAAAGAACACTTTAGAATTTTGCTTATTATTTATGAGTTAGTGGATTACTTTGTTTCTTTCATAACCCTACCACCGATCTCTCTTCCATCTTTCCTCAAGCAATTGAAGGTATACAGAAGCATGCGATATTCAATCGTGTCTCTCTAAGAACAAGTTTCTTCCCCAAAGGTACAATTCCATCACCTACATGCTGTGTTACGTTACTTTCTTATTATCATTAATAATAGACTATTTGATTAAATCATATCTCAATTCTGTTTAGATATTATTTATTTTTTTATTTCGAAACCCTAGGTTATCAAATTCAATACTATATTAATTAGTTACTATTTGATATGAATAGTATGCTTCCGTCTATGTTATTATTATGGAAGTAAGGGTGTTTGATAGGAAGCGGAGTAGGTAATGGATTGAATTTTAAAATACAATGAAACGGATAGACAATGAATCCGCTTCTTTCACCACTATTGTTCAAGTTTAGATTACTTGGAAACATTGTTTGTTATGTTGTATTCTTCATTTTAAATTTGTTTTTTTTTTTTGTTACAATGTTTGATGGTGACCGGTGCATCAGAGTTATTCAATTACTACAATCATGTTGTGAGCAATGCGAGTATAAGCCAACTCATTGTGGCTCTGTTTCTGGTCTTCTAAAGCAAATAAACAAGTGGAAGAGGGTGGTAGGGAATGAAGCTTAACATACAAAGCTGATAAGTCAATGTGAGTATAAGTCAACACCATTAATCTTCACAAGCGTCTTCATGGATGGTATGTTTTTATTTATTTATTTAATTACTGTGTGTTGGATTTTTTGATGTTAAGATTGTTTAATGTAGTTGTATGTATGTATGTTTAGCTAATCATACACAGTTGATAATGTTTAATTTGTTTACTTGTGGACCTTAGAACAACAGTAGGAATTTGGTATCTTCTGAAATTTATATGTTTTTCAATCAGGCCTAAGACTTTAACATTACGCTCTAGACGTTAACAAGACCAACCTTGTCGAAGCTCCCGAACGTCATAGCGTGACCTACTTCATTGGTGCTTGATTTTGGCGCCATCACCGATTCTATTTTCACGAACGGAAGGCGACCAGAGCAGGGGAGCGCAAAAGTTTAAAGAGAGGGAGGTCAACGGGAGAGGAGTGAGGCAGATGTCTAAGAGCATAGCTATATAGGATATGCAATATCTTTATAAGTAAATAACTTAATGAAATAAGAGTATAAGGCCATTAACACGACTGCTGAGACGCTGGTCCACATGGGACTTGAATTGAGTTAATAAATTAGTATAGTTTTTAATCACACAATAGAGAGCTCAGAGTATCATAAGCTGATCAGTGAGAATTTCAGCTACTTTTTATGGTTTTCATTAGGGTTTAGTGGTATGATAGTTTTAGAATTTTAGATGTATAGATCTTGGGATGTTGTTTCGTTTAGTTTCTTAATTGTTTTCGAAGCATGTTTTCGGAAATAAATTATTCTAGGGGAGGGATACTATCTCAGGTTGTGTAGTCTTCAATTATATACATGAATATTTCTGGGCAAGTCATTTACACAAAACATTACGCTTATAGTTGAAACCGCAGGTCCCCTTTATATATCCCTCAACGATTTCAAACAGTAGGTGTGGTTAGATAACCGGTTATTGTGTTAGATATGGTTTAAGAGGTTGTCGACTCAGAGTTGCTTGGGTTCCTGCATGATAACCCGATTTAGGTTTGCATGTTTAGTTTTTGCTTATATTAGATTAATGTTGATTTGGTCGTATTTGACACACCTTATGCCATCATAATAATGATATCGTAAATAAGAAGCATTTAGAAGGGGCTGTAGCTTAATTTAAGCGAAATTACGTTTATACCTTTTGTAGGACGTCATCTCCTCCGTTGGCACACGGTTCTGTCGTCTGATTTGTCAATCAACGTCGGTAATGCCTCACTACAATATTATTATTATTTTTATTACTATTATTGTTAATTATTCTTTGCTTTGAATTGAACTATTTACTTACGTTTTGACGATATCAATTTGCTTTGCGCTATGTGTGATATCTTAGACAAACACATGCAAAGAATAGTAGGAATTTTGCGTTTGATTGGGCGGATCATCAGTTGGAGTTAAAGTTCGACTTTTGGAAGTCATATACCTAACTGGTGCGTTACCATGGTAAGTGTTGGTTGGCGATGCCGCAATTGTTAGTGTCTTTGATGGTTTCTAGATTTTTAAGGTTTTGTATATGGAACTAAGTGTGCTTTGTGTATCTATACATCATCTCAGCAAAGGTTTTTGCAAACTCGAAGCCTCATTAAGTTGTTTAAAGCCTTAGTTTAGACTCCATTTGATTCTCTCATGCTTGCATAAAGTTATTGATACGTAGGGATCATGATTTGTTATGAAGGATTGGATGTTCATTGTGGTTAGTACTGATCTAAGATTGCCCTTCTTTTACTTTCGCCATCATCGTTCATGATTAGGTTTTGCAAACGATGCCGTATAGGTTATTTGATTAATCTGAATATTTGATTTATGGTGTTTGCTTCTTTGGCTGTTTTTTTTAAATTAGGTCTTTAAATTTTTATGTTTTGCTCTTTAGTTAAGATTAGTAACGATTTGATGAATTGAGTTATTGTTAGTACTGATTTGATGAATTAATATGTATATGAGTTACGGTTAGTACAAATTTTGGTTTTGCTTATTAAATAAGATTAGTAACGATTTGATGAATTGATATGTGTATGACTTACAGTTAGTACGAATTTTATGAATTAACAATCTTTACGCCTGATGCTTTTGCCGCCGCATCTGCGCATAATGCTTCTTTGGGACGAAATCGTTATGATAAACGGAGTTCAACAATGGCTCCGCATAAACATGCACAAATGGATAATAAGGCAATGTAGTTGAGCTTTAAAAGTTTTTTTTTGTTGTATTATTGTATCAT
Source organism: Ambrosia x helenae (assembly GCA_030844895.1). Taxonomy (NCBI): domain Eukaryota; kingdom Viridiplantae; phylum Streptophyta; class Magnoliopsida; order Asterales; family Asteraceae; genus Ambrosia; species Ambrosia x helenae. The sequence continues at coordinate 48,723 of JAUTDX010007470.1, read as the reverse complement.
GAGTGACTAAGTCTGTGATGTCGTGATCGGATCATTGGTCGTGCTTCTTTGGGACGGCATCGATATGATGAACGGAGTTCAGCAATGCTCTGCCTAACACATGCATAAATGGATAATAAGGTAATGTAGTTGTGCTTTAGAAGTTTTTTTTTTGTTATATTATTGTATCAAGAGTGAATAAGTCTATGATGTCATTAGCAACGAGGAGGCAACCGACAAGATTGGATCATTGGTTCATGCTTCTTTGGGATGACATCGATATATGTATGGAGTTCAGAAATGGTTCCGCATAAACATGCACAAATGGATAGTAAGGTAATGTGGTGCTTTCGAAGTTTTTTTTGCTATTTTATTGTATTATAGGTGACTAAGTCTATGATGATTGATGTCCTTAGCAACGAGGGGGAAACCGATGAGATCAGAGAAAGCGGCCTGAAAAAGAAAGCATGGATACAAGAAATTCTAATCAGGTTAAAAAGAGCTGATCTTGACGTTAATAAGGACACGCGTCATATTGAAAAATGAAAATCTTCAACCAAGATTGAATATTTTAGAGTCCACTCAGGTGTGGCCTCACATGGTGATAAAGATCGCTTAAAAAGTAATTTTACTCTTTGTGTATCGGTTGGCCAATTTCTAAACAAAACAGTTGTGACAGTTGAGTATTTATGCATTACAGGTATGTAACTGATGTGAACTACACTTTGATCAAGACTAGAATGACTTATGATAATGCTTCTGAGAGTTCATACAACTTTGTGGTGTCGGCTGAAGGGATCACCGGGGAAAACGATTACAAAGTAATGCAATGTATGCCTTTGTCTTTTTATTCGAATCGTTTTAGATCTTTGGTTACATTTTAGGAAACCATTAAAAAAGTTGAACTTTACTAAAATTTAAGTCTGCTTTATTTTTTTTTCATATCTGATTGAAAAATGATACTGAAAAATATAGGTAGCAAGGTCACAGATTGCATCATTGGTGGCAGTTATAGTTATTTGTGGCAGGGTTGTGTTCCCAAAACACATCGACCCATTTTCTGAACATATATTATAATTTGTTTGTTAAATATGATCAATTATTTTAACAATACACTTTGGAAGATTTTGACCCCTTTCTTTGTTGGGTATTTTTTTATCATTTTTTATACGTTCAACCTTTAAGAGACTAAAAAAAGTCGAAATTGCAACCTTAGAGTCTGGTGAACCTGCCATATTGGAGATTTTTTTTCATTTATTTGATTATCTTATTATTTGATTAAAGGTTGCATACATGTTTGAGTCATGAAATTAATTTATCCTGGTGCACTAGGGTTGTAAATGAAGTTGATCTTCAGTTCTTTGCTTCGTGTTCTTGTAGAAAACGTAGTTTTGAACTATGCAACTCAAAATCACAATAGGACCTCCATGTTGGAATTCAAGTTGCTTGAAATTCCCCCGAGCCGTCGGCGGATTCAGTGATTTTGGTCGTGTCATGGTGGAGAAGGGGCGACGATTGGAAGGGAGGGCAGTGACGTTGGAGAAAGAAGAGTAGGGTGAAACTTCTGGTCAATGGTTTGCAATGGAAAAGTGAAGATGAAGGTAGGTAGATTTAGGGTTTTGAATGTCACGGTTGTTTAATAATAGAGTATTTATTAGGAATATAAACGAAAAAATTAAAAAAAATAAGCTTTTTCACCTCATCATGCCACATGGCATATTCAATGGGGGGTTGAGACCTCCATTTATTTATAATGTGATTTTGTGTTTTCATATTAACATAATATTACTGATTCACTGTGACATAAATAACATATGAACAAACAAACAAATTCTCACATAATCTAAAAACATAACATCCTTATTATTATTATCATTATTATTAACAACTATTCTATAACAAATCCATATTATTTATATAATTTTTATTATTTTTTACCCCCGGGAAGCTCCCGGGTTATTTGCTAGTGTAATATATGTATACATTTTCATGTTTGTATTGAGGTTTTGAGTTCTTGCCATAGTCACATAGTTCGCGGTACGATCCGGTACGGATCACGGTACAGATCATAGAACGGGAATGCAATTTGCTAGGTCTCTAAAATTCGGTACGAGCGAGGATAGGCTCATTTTAGATCGCTTCGATACGATGTACATATAAACTATAAATAACCTTCATTTACAACATAAAAAATATATAAATATATTAAAGAAGTAGTGAAGTATAACTCTTAATGAAATAAGAAAAAAAAAACAAATACATAAAGTTTTATGTTAAAACTAAAAAAAAGCAAAAACATTGAGGGTGTAGCTTAAAAATTTGTATTAGGTTAAGAAAATGAGAGAAAACAGCCGTCGCTCATTTTATTACCAAATCCTAGCCTTCATCTTCATTGTCATGCTTCAAACTTCATCGTTGTTCTTCATCATCTTCACATGTAAGCTTCAATTTCTTCACCTCCATTCCTTAGGCATAAACCTTGGATTTCATCAAATAAAACTCGCAAACTGGGAACGTCAATTTCATGTACCGAATCGCGATCCAGAGCGAACCCGGAACACGTTTGTACTGCGATTCGGTACGAGCGACCCAGATCGAAGTCTCAATATAAACAAAAACTTAAGACACATACAAATGATGATGTTTGGCCCTATATATACATATTGAATCGGTGTGAGTGAATCAACATAAGCGATCATAACTACCATTAACTAACTTGTATGAACCGGTTGATACATAACCGTCCATATCCAAGGGCGGATCTTAGTGGAGCTAAGACCGGGCCTCGGCCCGCCCAGTTTTTTCGTTTCGTAGTGTAAATTTTACCGAAAATTTTTGAAAATTTGTATATGTATTGAGTCTGGCCCGCCCAGATTGAGCCCGACCCTACCAGATGTTTGGTTCAAGATCCGCCACTGTCCATATCTGATATCTAACTTAGGATATTTACATAATTGCATAAACATAAATATTAACATAAGTCTTATGATTAATAAACATGATTAATATTCTAACATTGCCTCCCCTAATCTTGTTTTATTAATCTCCTTGATCTTCTTTTGCAGCCTCTATTCTTCAATGGACGATCTTGAGCGTTTCTTGTTGATTATTTCTTTAAACATGGGTCAAAACTTAAAACCTAATCATGTTTATTCAATTAATAACATCAACATAAATATCAAATAAGAGATACTTACATATGGGAATGGTAAACTTAGAGGATGGAGATGAAGCCATGATTTCATTATGATTTTCTTGATTCCACTTTAAGGTGTCTCTTTTAGATGGATTATTTTTTAGAGAGTAGGAGAGTGTTTTATATAAGGTGTTTTATAAGCCTCTCATAAATCTTATTATGGACACCAAAAGGGCAACCCTACAAATTCTAACTTATGCCATTATCAAATATGACTTATAATTAATATAAGGATAGTAATATCATATTGGTTAAACTAAATAATAATGATCAATTAGGCCAAAATTATGTAAAAGTCTAACATTCTCCCACTTGGCCAAGTGATCATTTTATGATGAATGTTAAGTAAGTTTGGCCAAGTCTAAAACACTCATCAAGTTTCATGTTAAAACTATAGCAGATAGTTACAGTCATTCGAATTGAAGTCAATTCGAGACCCCCAATAGTCATGCTAAAGTCTCAATATAAAACACTTAATCATAAAACCAAAATGACTAAAATAAAATCCTTGCATAAGTTTTGTCCATAAATTATAAGGTGCGCACAAACATTAGCATAGACAAAACAAAGCATTTGCGGAGATTATAATCGTTCATACACACTATATGCTATTACACTAGGTCTTTATTAAAACCCATTCTCATTATAAGTTCTTGAAAAGTCTTGGGTGGTAGACCTTTAGTCATCGGATCCGCTAGCATATCTTTTGTGCTTATGTACTCGATAGAAAGATTATTTTCCTCTACCCATTCTCGTATGAACAAAAACTTTGTATCAAGGTATAAACCAGCTCCGCTCGAACTGTTACTATTCGAGAAACTAATAGTAGCTGAGTTGTCACAGTAAACCTTCAAAGGTCATGATATGGAGTTAACAACTTTGAGTCCAGTGATGAGATTTCTTAACAACATCCCATGGCACGTTGCATTGTACACTGCAACACATTCCGCCATCATTGTTGAGGTGGTTGTTAACTATTGCTTATGACTCCTCCATGAAATTGGTCTGTCTGCAAGCATAAAGATGTACCCCGAAGTTGATTTCTTATCATCTTTGCATTTAGCAAAATCAGAATAGCCCACTGCTTCCAAGTTATCAGTTCTTCTGTATGTCAATTTATAGACTTTCGTTCCTTGTAGATATCGCAACACTTTCTTTGCTGCTTTCCAATGATCTAGGTCGGGATTAGATTGATAGCGGCCTAGCATTCCAACAATATATACGATATTTGGATGAGTGCAGACTTGAGCATACATTATGCTTCCAACTACAGAAGCATAAGGTATCAATCTCATTTACTCTTTTTATACCTCTGTTTTCGGACATTGAAAAGACCCGAAAACATCCTCCTTATCTACTGGAGCTATTGATGGAGAGCAATGTTGCATGTTATATCGTGTAAAAACATGATCGATATAAGCGTTCTGGAATAAACCTAATATCCCATTGGTACGATGTCGATGTATTTCGATGCCTATCACATATGCCTTGAATTGGGGTCTGATCGGCTTGATTTTGGAGTATTTAACTATTAGTCAACATAATTCATATTTGATCTAACATAACCAAACCATACTTGGTCAACACATGGCCATGATTCGTCAAAAATAGGCATACATGGTCAAAGCACTTGGTCAACTTAGTAATAATTGTTGAAGTTGGTCATTGCATAACCATATATGGATAAAGTTGATCAGATTTGGATAAGACAAGGCTGTAATGGGTTGTTAAACTTGATCACTATTGATCAAACATAATCATGTTTGGTTAAACATTACGATATCTGAATATGGTCAGTCATAACCGGTCAATCAAACAAAACCCTTAGTTAATAGTTAAAATTTGCTTAATAAACCATATTTACATATTTATTGTGTGTAATATTAATTTATTTTAATTTTTTAACAAATGAGAAAAGTATCGGAGTTTGAAATTTAAAGCCTATGATCGAGTTTGAAGGGTTTGAAATATATGTATGTGGATCATAAATGAACATGTATTTGACTTTAATTTTCAACTATGTTGAACCTTCTGCATGGTGTGCTTGAAAATTGCCTACGAAATGGACTTACATTTATTAGTTTTTCTAACGGGTTATCAGTATTATTTTGTTTGTGTTAAGTGGTTAATTTGACATAACTGATAACCGATTAACTAAATTGAAAGATTATGAAAATCAAAATCAGTTATAGATGTGTAGGGAAGAAATAACGTACAAAGAACCTTAACGTCAGAAGCGTAGGAATCATTCTCAGCCATTAGATTAAGAAGGTGGCAAGATGGTAATTAACAACCCTAATCATATTTGGGTTAATCTAACCAAGGGTAAATTAGGAAAAAGTGTCTAAATTTTTTTTCAGATCGTAACAACAGATTCAAATCCTAACATAATTTTTCATCGATTGAGATCGATTAAACCAATCTGAATGATTACACAATCAAAATAACAAAAAAAGTCGATTACATTGAACGAAAACGTAAAGGTCAGTATTTGAATCTAAAAATTAGAAAAACAGAGGATTATAAATGGGGACGATCAATCATACGATCAATAAACGCTCGTAATAGTTGTCAAATACTTTCGATTTTGTTTCAATAAGTATGATTAAACATAAAAATTAGGTTAAAAATAACTTGCAAACGAAGAAGACGAAGTTTGTGATCAGAGGCTTTTAAACGCACGTTACATTTGTGTTCGATATGTAACGTGCGTTTAAAGCTCATTTGGTGGGACAAACAAACAAACGCACGTGCAAATGTTCAAAAGCACGTTGTAAAATTTTAAACGCACATTCATTTTTTTAACCTTTGCTCAAACGCACGGTCATATTTGAAACTTCAAACATATCACAAAATTCCAAACTAAACAACTAAGCACAAACATCATCTTCATCATCAACAGAAACCTAATTATGTATGCAAATTCCTCTTTGAAAAAGAACAATTGAAAGACGACGAGGATGGGTCCATTTTTTCAGAATCGAAAACATACATCATCATCTAGTCTATCTGAAATTCCTCCATTTTTCTTCATCTTGACAATCCAATGTAAACTTAACAAGCTTTTCTATATCAATCCAATGAACCGAAAGGTTCTCGGGCCGACCATTCAAACATCTGGAAGGTTCTCGGGCCGACCATTCAAAGCAACAGATTTAACTTGCTGTTCGATTGAGTGCGTTTTGTTTAAACGCACCTTTAGTAAAAAAAGGGTTGTTCCTCTGTTTTTTTACGAGGGATCTAGGGTTCTACATTGCATTGTGGCTTTAATATTTTGTTTGATTTATGTACGTATGTATGCATGTATATATGTGTGTGAATAATATATGCAGAACGATGAAGATAAGAAGTTTAAGGAGTTTGATTAGGATCTGATGATGATGATGCTCTTCTGCCGCTGTGTTTGTTCTTCTACTTTTTTGTTTTTATTTTTGATATTATTGTTACTGTTTTTGAAAATGTAGACATGAATCCGTGCCCTAGACATTGCAAATTAGTATAAAGAAATGTTAACTGTGATCTTGAAATTTCAAGACAGGTGATACCAGACCTCTTTGTTATAGAACTTAAATATGTTTGCATCATTCTAATGATGAACAAGAAGAGATGGTTGTGGAAGGTGATGAGACTGTTGAACGGATTGATCAAGAGGGTTGGGGTTCGAGGAAATTAAGGAGAGTTCGAGGAAAGCATTCAGTAAGTTATGAAATAGTTTACGAATTTGCCCTTGATTTTGACTGCAATTGAGTTTAATTAGGTTAATCATGGCTTGGTTAAATTGACAAGTGGCAAGTTATTAGGGCTTCCTACCCTTCTTATGTTAAGGATACTTTGTATCTTATACTTTCTCTAGATGTGTATTGTTTTTATTAAATATTTTTGTGGACTCGTAGTAGTTTTAAAGGTTTCTTGTGGTCGGCTAAATTCTAGCTGGCAACGACTCCTCTTATGTGGCCTTTTTTTTTTCCTTTTTTTTTTTGAGAATGGTGACTTTCATATGAGTGACCTAATGTCACACTGCCTAATCAGAAACCCTAGCCAAGGTTTGTTCCCGCCTACGTTGTCTTAGCGGGGCCCGCGCTGGTGTATCAGACTTGGTTACGGCGTTCCCCCGGAAACCGTACTGCCTCCACACGAGTTTCTTCGCTGGAGTAACAGGCGGGTGAAAACCGGGGTGCGGCTCAGGATCGAACGCTCTTCGGTGCATTTGTCACCATCATTGCACGGATGTCGTAAAAAATAATAAGAAGAGTGAGAATTGAACCTGGGAATTATGTGGCCTTTTTCATTGGCTCTTTTTTAATATGTTTAGTTTTTTAAGACTATAGGGAGCGGATTGGGGGGGGGGGGTGAATCGCCATGTGACACTTGTGGGACCCATGTGGGTGGGTGGGGGGGGGGGGACTTGTGGGGAGTGGAAGGGGGGAAGATGGGGGTGAAAGGAATATTATTATTATTATTTGTGTGTTAGATTAAAAAAAAAAACAGCCAATCAAAAGCCTTCAACACACTCCACCCTTTGCCCCCACGCCCATAGATTCTTCCCCGCCCCACCTTCCCCCCTCCTCCACGCCTGCAGGGGGCGGTGTCCCCCCCCCCCCCCCCATGAAGAGCTCTCCTGCCCCACTCCCTCTACTCTAAGTGCAAAAGGCCCACGCCTATTTTGGTAATAAGTTGGGCTAAATCACCTATTTTGTTGATTATTTCTTTCTGATTTTCCAAATAAACGAACTGGACCCTGCTTTTTTTTTAACGGTCAATTGGAATCACTCACGGATTACTAGAGTATCATCGTGCCACCAGTGTTACCACGCGATCATATTCCATCACCAAGTCACCAATTCAGGAGGAAACTCATAATTATGAGAAAACCCCCTTGTGAGATTCGAACCCAGGACCTTATAGTCCCTAAGTCTTATCCCACCACCAAGATATTGCTGGGCTATAATGTCTTTGGCATGAACTGGACCCTGCTAACTCACAAAATTGACCATAAAAATTTTTTAACCCGAGGATACAAAAAAAACGAAAACCAAACTGTTAAGAGTATATGAATGTGCTTATATGTAAAAAAAAACATCTAAAGTATTCTTAATGTATTGAGTGAAGTCCTACTTGAGTTTCTGTGGTTTGGTCATTTTAACTACTTGAATCCAAAATCAAAACTTGTCTCAATCTGAGTCCTTAAAGTTTCTAATCTTAACTTCTTGAGTCCAAAAGATAACATCTGTTAAATTTTCTAAGTTAAATCTTGTGAAATGACTTAAATACCGTTACCATTAAAAACAAACACAACATATATACATGTGCAGACTTGCACACTTACTTAGCCCATCTCCCCTCTCTACTGACCTACCGGCCTATCACCACCATAACCACCACTACCACAAGACACCAACACCATCACAATGCACTGTCTTCGCCACCAATATACACCATTCCCACCCCAATAATACCCCCCCTCTTGTCATGAAACACCAACTCCCCAACCACCCACCCCCTTCTCATCATTCGTCTAATTGCAGTCCAAACTAATCCTTACAAACAAAACAAATAACAATCAATCGAGGCCGTCGCAAGGTTAAACATATAGTTAATTAAACAGTCAAAGTACGAATTATTGAGGCTGTCAGAAGGTACAGTCATATAGAAACCTTACATGAACCCGTCGTTTCTCTCTTTCTCCTACACACCCACTAGTGGATGGAAAAGAATAAAGAAGGGCACGGGAGGAGAAGAGAGAGAGAGAGTGAAAACATAGAGAGAAGGAGAGGAAGAGTTGATTTATATATTAGTTTTTTATTTAATGATATATCACAAAACAAAAATATAAACAAGGGGCATTCAAGTCATTTCACAAGATTTAACTGAGAAAATCTAACAGATGTTAACTTTTGGACTCAAGAAGTTAAGATTAGAAACTTTAAGGACTCAGATCGAGACAAGTTTTGATTTTGGACTCAAGTAGTTAAAATAACCAAACTACAGGGACTCAAATAGGACTTCACTCTAATGTATTTTTCTAAATAAAATTGCACACATTTAAACTCTCTAGTTGGTTCATCACACATGATACACCTGCTATACTAGTTGGTAATTGGTATAAGAAATAATAGTTTCATGACACTCCTAAATATATTTTACTATCCATATATATGCATCTAATAACTCAAAATATTATATTATTATTCTATCAATGGCTATAACCATAAATTATACCCTTGTTCTAGTTTTATATTTTCTTCCATCTCATTTTGTTATATCATATGCTCTAAGATGCTCAGATCAAATATTCACATCTAAAGAAATCTACACTTCTTGTAAAGATCTTCCACATTTATCTTCTCAGCTTCATTGGACCTACAACTCAACCATGGGTGTAGCCAATATTGCATACCGGGCCAGACAAGGGCCCGGTGGTTGGGTTGCGTGGGCAATCAACCCAACCCACTTAGGCATGGTTGGGTCAGAAGCATTGGTGGCTTTTGTAAACAGTAATGGAAGTGTTACAGTATATCCGACAATGATAACTAGTTACAGCCCGTCGATGCTGCCTACAGATCTTAATATTCCAGTTTCGGGCCTTTCAGCTGAGTTTTTAAACAACGAATTCACCATTTATGCGACTGTTGGCCCGTTTGCAGGTGGGTCTGTTGTTAATCAAGTATGGCAAGCTGGGAATATGGTTTTAAATGGTGTCCCTCAAATGCATGCGGTTTCTCAACAGAATCTTCAATCAACCGAAGAGCTTGATTTCTTGTATGGTTAATACAAAAATTAAATTTAAAAAGACACATTTATGCAATTAGTTTGAATACCCTTAAAAGTTTGAAATATATGTTACATATTTTATCTCGTGTTATATCAGTAATTAAACAGGTGAAACATATCAACAGACAGGTTATGATTAATCAACGGGAAAATCAAGATGCTTATTGATTAATTTAGCAACCGGATTAACATCACATGGCTCATAGGGAACAATAATACATGATGAATAAAATCTTGAAAATGGTCAAATTGGTACAAATATGAGTTTAAACAAAAACTCATTGCTAGCTTATAATAAAAGTGAACATCAACTACATGAAACTTAAGTTTCACTAATACAGTACATGATGAATAAAAATATATATATAAAAAAAACCCGAACCTTGCACAACTAAGACATTGTCTTTGGTATCAGGCGATCGATTTTGATCTCAATGTGAGAAAGCAACAAAAGTACAAAACAATCTCTTGCATACCTTTCATGTTCAAGTGTAAATCTTTTTAAGAAAAAGCTAAGGCTTTAGGCCCGCTAAATTTAAAATTTCTACTATTAAATCTGGAGAAAATTACCCAGTTAGTCCCTGTGGTTTACCTCTGGTTTCACCTTAAGGTACTAAGGTTTCAAAGTTTCAGGCTGGGTGTTTAACTTAAACTTTTGTAACATAATAGGGCTTTAGTGCTAACCACCGTTAAAACTTAACGGATTTAATTAACACGTGAGAAAAACGTGAGGGCAATAATGTCTTTTCAGTTTTTGTGTCTCTCATAATAATATACCAGAAGCATAAAAAACGATCAAACTCCCTCCCTCTCAATTCCACTGTTACATTGAAGAATCATCAGACGAAAAAAAATTTAGGGTTTAACAATATGGTTACAAACTGGTCGATTAGGAGAGAAGACGATGATTTGGATTACGATGATGATATATATCGTAAGTATTTTCATTATCAATGTTAAAGAGTGTAAAAATGTTGGTTTTTTTTTCTGTTAATAAAAATACGATCTTTATATGTTTCAGGGATATATAAAGACCTGTTTTGTCTTAAGGTACACCATGGTGGTGTGTTTACAGAGTTTCCAGGGATAGAATATGTGAATGGTAAGGTGAGTCATGTTGATTTGCTTAACGTATCTACATTCTCTGTTTTGGAAATGCATGACATTGCAAAAGAACTAGGATATGATGGGTGTGTTAGGGCTTTCCACTATTTGGTACCTGGTGATGATCTAGATTTTGGTTTACGTCCTTTAATAACTTATCATGATGTGGGTAGTTTGGTAAAGCATGTGCCTAAGTATCAGGAGTTATGTGTTTACATTGAAACTGGAGAATGTAATGTAATGATAAAAGGGGCTGATAATGTTCAAGGTAGGGAGGTTATTGATTCAGTATTTGAAGATCTATTTTCTGCTGTGATGAATCCTACAAATAACTGTTTGCATTTAGAGAGTCATGCTATTGACAATAGGGACAACACTTGAAACGACGTCCAGGGTTGAGGTCAGTCCACGACGTTTGAACATTAGCCACCATTCCACAGAAGCATTGATGATCCATTGTTGATGATGAACGATGACGAAAGATGACGAACGATGATGATGTCTGGGTTGTGTTGATGATGAACGATGATGATGTCTGGGGTCTGGGGTTTTAAAAGGGTTTAAAGATATTATAAAATCACAAAAACTGAAAAGACATTATTGCCCTCACGTTTTTCTCACGTGTTTGTTAAATCCGTTAAGTTTTAACGGTGGTTAGCACTAAACCCCTATTATGTTACAAAAGTTTAAGTTAAACACCCAGCCTGAAACTTTGAAACCTTAGTACCTTAAGGTGAAACCAGAGGTAAACCACAGGGACTAACTGGGTAATTTTCTCTTAAATCTGACTACTCTTTTAGGATGAGTTCTCGTGTTTAGATCACACATACTCACATGAAGAGGTGCAAAAAAATACTGGTTCGGGAACCGAAACTTGTAAAACTAACCCGAACAGACACCGGTAAAAACAGAGCTGGTCCAACGTTTTTGGAGGCCTTAAGCGAACTACAAATTTGGGGGCTTTTTGAATTGGTATAAAAAACATCAGTTTGTCTTTTTGCCCTCCAAGCCTCAATCGCAAATTCGCAAGCACAATCTCATTCGCAAGCTCAATATCAAAATTCAAAGATTTTAAGTATCAATTAGCGGTTTAGGGCAAACAATGATTGAGTGAATCACAATATATACAAATGAGAAAGGCCATGTTTGGCTTTCCTTATTTTGCCTCCTTATAACTTATCTCCTTAATCAAAAAGGAGATAAGGAGATAAGTTTGTTTGGGTAATGGGTTGAAAAGGAGGTTTTTGTGGGTTGAAAAGGAGATAAGTTATAAGTAAGAATTTGTGACTTTTTGATTAAGGAGATAAGGAGGTAGAAGAAGGAGATAAGGAAATAAGGAGTTGGATAGCCAAACATGCCCAAAGTATACAATATAAAATCCCTTAAAATAAGAAGCGTAAGAAGCCACCAGAGATTGACACCTGTCAATTTAACCTAACCACAGTTAAACACAATTAAACCTATCTTCCCTGTTTTAAACCTAACCCATTCTCATTTTGAAACAAACCGATCGAGATCTGACCACCACCACCACCACTGCGCCGTCAATCGCAGTCTTCTGTACCCATCTCGTGTTCCCCGTCAACCACAACCAACCTCACAGCCGACTACATCTCCCACCGTCTAAACCTCCGACCATTTACCACCACCATCCGGTCACCGTGTATCTCCTTCACTATCACAACCAGAACTCCACCGTAGCTCTGTTATCCCTACCACACCATTCAACCGTACATCACCATCGAACAAGCAAAAGTAGAACATTTAGATTTGTCTTGTTGTGTACGTGTGTGTGGTTGTGGCTGTTTGTTTTAAAAGATGGGTGTCCGATCCTTCTGTCGTTTTGTGCTTCTTCACATTAATGTGGGTTCTGTGTTGTTGATGGGGTTTGTGTGGATGATGGAAGAGTTTTTGTTTGGAAGATGGAAGAGTGCGTTTGTTTTTTTGTATGACAAATACAACAATTATGATAAATACAACACGTGCGTTTGTTTTTTTGTATGACAGACAATAATTATGATAAAGACAACAATTATGTTTGATGAGTGCGTTTGTTTTTTTGTTGGTGATACTAAGGTGCGTTTAATTATATGGTAAAGGTGCGTTTGATTTTTGTTTGGGTTTTGATGAGTGCGTCTAAAATTTTCAATGAGTGCGTCCAAACTTTTTAATAAGTGCGTCCAAATTTTCAATGAGTGGTTCCAAACTTTTTAATGAGTGCGTTTAAAATTTTATAAGTGCGTTTAAATGTTGTACATGAGTGCGTTTTAAATTTGTTAGTGCGTTTAAAAGTATTTGTGTTCACCAACTTCATCTTCTTCCTCTGCAACTTTTTTTAACCTAATTTTTAGATTTAATCATACTTATTGAAACAAAACCAAAAGTATTTGACAACAATTATGAGCGTTTATTCATAATTGTATGTTTTTTCGTATGATTAAAATCGTTCCAGTGTAAATCTCTGTTTTTATATTTTTTCCGTTTTTGTCATTTGTAATCGAATGTTTTTTGTTATTTTGATTGTGTAATCATTCAGAATGGTTTAATCGATTTCAATTGTTAAAAAATTTTGTTTCGATTGATTTTTGTTGTTACGATTTGAAAAAAAAAAAGACGGTTTTTCATAATTTACCCTTTGTTAGTTTAACCCAAGTATGATTAGGGTTTGTAATCTGGATCCAGCCATCTTGTTAATCTAATGGCTGAGATTGCTTCTTACGTTAAGAAGTTTATACGTTAACCTCTCCCTATACAAATTACTATAAAAAAAATACTCATTAACAAACCTTGATTATCCTTGCAACACCATTAATTTTGCCCCTAATTTCTCCCATATTGGCAGTGCCATTGAGCGAGTTCACTACGTTATATTTAGCCAGAATGACAATAACTGCCTAAATTAAAGACGAACTGCATATTGCTTGTAGTTGGAATTTGGGTTTTTTTATTCTAGAATTGGTTATGTCGTTAGATCTTGCGATCAACATAGTTTTTGTTTTGTTCATTTGGGCTTAATACATAATACACATCTATTATATAAAATCTTTTTAAAAACTGGAGGCCCTTAATTTTTGGGGGCCCTAGGCCCTTGCCTAGATTTGGAAGTCTATAGGGCCGACCCTTGGTAAAAACCAATTCACTTAAACCGGTACTAAAAAATGCCAAACCAAAACCGAGCCGAAAACCGGTCAAACGAACCCGAACAGGAACCGAAACTGGTACACAAACCAAAACCAAACAGAGACCAATATCGCTAAAAGCCGGTTGAAACCGGGAAAAACCGATACCGCTAAAAACCAATTGAAACCAGGAAAAAACCGAAACCAGTTTAAGAAAAATTTTTTTGGCCATAACACAAATAAAACTTTTTTTTTAAATTAAAATTCAATTTTCTTCTTTAAAAAACCTAAAAGTTAATAAAAGTTAAATTTTATGTAATTTATATGAATTTAATACGTGACCTGTAATGGAACCGAAACCGAGTAAAAAAACCGATTCATGGCCGACCAAGCCGGTAAACCAAACGGTTTGGGTTTTTAAAAAGAACCGAGTATTCTACTTGGGCCTGGATTTCTGGGCCAGACCCAAACACAGATTTTACTTTTGGGCAAGACCCAGTTCAAGTGAATCAAGAAACAGTAAACAAACAGCAGCCATGATGCGCTCCATCTTTTCAGGAAACTTCTCCTGTACTCTTGTTTCCCTCCCAAAACATCTTTTATCTTTCCTACCAAAACATTTCAAAACCCATCTTCCCACCAAACTTTTAAATTCAAAATTCCCCAAATTCATATCTCCATCTCTTTATTATTATTATCAATCACCCAACTCATCCCATTATTATTATTATTTATATACAATCCAAAATAACATAACACAACACATGTTCCATCACATCCCACTTCCTCAAACTCTAAACATGTCTCTGACACCCACTGTTCTTCATCCCACCAATCAAGATCAGATCACAAACCTTAATCATCCTTCAGGTGAAATCCATGTTATTGTTGGCCCAATGTTTGCTGGCAAAACCACTGCCCTTCTTCGTAGGATCAAGTCTGAAGCCACCAACGGCAGGTATAATTAGGTTACAGTCTTGTTTATTACGCGGGTTGATAAATGAAATGTTATATATTATTAGTAATAAATGACATTTATGTTTTGTTTATTACATAGTATAGATATAGATACAGATTGTTCATGTTTTTGGTTTCATCAATCAATTGTTACTTGTTTGATCACAAATTGTGTCTTGTTTTATTAGGAATATAGCGATGATAAAGTCGAACAAGGATACCCGATACGCGATCGATTCGGTTGTGACCCATGATGGAACAAAGTATCCATGTTGGGCTTTGCCTGATTTGTTGTCATTTAAACAGAATCTTGGAGAAGAAGCTTATGGAAAGGTGGGACCTTTATAATTTCTTTTGTAGCAACCATAGTGTTAAAAGCCATAGCCTTTTGCGCCTAGGCTCATTTTTTGGGCAATTTAAGTTGAGGCAATTGCGCTTTAACTCTCTGGGTGATGGTTTAGGCACAGTTTCTTGAGAGATTCCTAAATTCCGGAGAGTTTCCATCCAAATTCTCTAACCAGATTTCTACTATAAGAAAAACTACTTTTATATACTAATAATTTAAAACTGTTTACACTAATTAGATGATATTAAAAGTTATATAGAGCTTTTGTTTATTTTATTTAAAGAATATTATTATTATTCTAATACATGATATATTTTTACTTTTTTTCTCTGTTCGTCTTTTTTTTTTTTTTTAATCTCAGGCTCTCGTTACTTTTGCATCTTGTGCCTAGGCCTCAGACGAGGCCTATGCGCCTTAAGTTCCCCTAGCGCCTTTGAAACTATGGTAGCAAGCAATGGAATTTCATAGTTAAGAAGAATCTTTTTTTGAATTCCCATGTTATATTTGTTGAGTTTGGGTTCAAATTATGTGTTTTGTAGGTGGATGTAATTGGGATTGATGAGGCACAGTTCTTTGATGATCTTTATGAGTTTTGTTGTAAAGCTGCTGATCTTGATGGGAAAATTGTTATAGTTGCTGGTCTTGATGGTGATTATTTAAGGTGATTTGCTGGATTATGTGTTTATGTTGTAGTTTTTTGTTCATTGTTTTACGGTTATCTAAATCGCTTTTGTTTGACAGAAGGAACTTTGGTCCGGTGCTTGATATAGTACCGCTTGCAGATACAGTAACTAAATTGACTGCCAGATGTGAATTATGCGGCAAAAAGGCTCATTTCACCTTCAGGAAGACTAACGAGACGAAAACTGAACTTATTGGTGGGGCGGATATGTATATGCCTGTTTGCCGTCAACATTATGTTAACAACGGGCATATGGTCAAGAAACCGGTTGCTTAATTACATCAACAGTCCGTTAAAAACGCAACGTTTGTGCTTTGGTTTTACTTGATATTTGTTGTTTTATAAGTAGTATTTTATTTTCCAAGGTTTGATGTATTGTGACTTTGTTACTGTTGTGTTGTGTAAATAAAAGAAGTTAAGAATTATGTTGTGTTTGACTTTTATAATGTTGAACCAAGTGTTACATTTCATTCAGACTGTGGACTTTTTAACTAACTACCGATACGAAACTCATAGGACTCACCAATACCCTGTTAACCAGTGGACTACGTAAAACATAAACATGTGGGGCATGGTAGCTGGCCTTCACGGCGTTAAAAGCAGAAAACCAGTTGAAGTTGGATTCAAACCCGAGACCTTACTCGAGGAGTATCAGGCTCTTATTTTGTTGCATATCAGAAATGATGCTAGGATAACACATACATATGAATTATATAAAGTAAACAATTTACATTGGTTTGGGCCTGACACCGGTTACACTCGGTTTCTTCTTTGGTTTTACTCTACCAAACAAACTAAATCGCCTAAACACGTTTAATAGCCTGCTAGCATACTTCCTTTGTGATGTCAAATTCACAGTACCTATGCAGCTAGTCACTTGACCAAGAGGGGTTCTCTTCTTACTCATTGTTCGTCCTTCTAACCCATACGGCCTCGCAGACTCGCCTTTCTTGGAACCTTGTTCTCTTTTCTTGGATGTGTTTTGTAGTTGAATGCTTCTTTTCAATACCATCAACTGTTGTTCAAGTGTTTGAATTCTAAAGCTTGTAGACTCGTATTCTTTCTTGCAAAAGTCGGGTTTGTCTGAATCTTTTTGTAGCAAGAAACTTAGCGGTTGGTTTCTTGTGTCTTCTGCATCGACATATGGGCTTTCTACAAGATTCTGGCTTCTTGAATTTGCAAATCTTGAGCTCGGGATGCTTCCTGAGAAGTCTCCACAATGTGCATATCTGAATGAGTCGGAGCATTCCTTTAACGCTTTGTGTGTGCTTAGCTGTTGAACGAAAAGTGCTTGTACTATTAACCGTAAAGGCATTAATTCGTTTTGAACCGCTTCTATACACACTTCATTTGATAGTTTCTGACAGTTGAGGTATTTGCATACCATACTCTTTTCATCTTGTGATAACTCGGTATGAACCTGTCAAACAGCAAGTCTCAACGCTTTCAAAATTTACCACGCGGGTTATAAGTTATAACAAACTTTAGTCTGAAATTATGTTCTGTTTTAGGCTACATACCAACTTACGCCGAAAAAAGTCAACATGGTCAAAGTTATTGACAAGTCATTATCTAAAAACTATGTGATACAAGGTGTAAAGAAACTTACCTGTAGAAAGATGTTCAATGCCTTATAAAGATGATCATGGTTCTGCCTACATGATATTGGAATAATTTCAATGAGTTCCATGAATCTTTTCGCTTGCAGTTTTGCATCACTGGCTATACGGGTCAGATACGCGTCCCATAATTCTGCAACAACAGAATTATAAGGCGAAGGACTACCGTTGTTTGGGCACAAGTTAAACACAACATAAGTTGAAAATATGCTTTCCATTGTTGTCATTTCAATGCTACTAGAAACATCTTCAAGCCCACTTTTTGGCAGTAGAAAATCTTCGACATGAGCCATATTTAACACCCCAGAAATTTGATTTTGTAACTTTAAAGTATACTCTTTATCCAAGTTGAGTTTTAGTGATTCAGAGAGCAAACTGAAGTAAAATCCGACTGGAATAACTCGACTACCCTTTTCGCCAATTTGAAGTAAATCAAGAATCCCTTTTAGTAAACAAGATGCATCTTCTTTGGCACCATTTGCATCAAAAAGTAACGAATTTGCGTAGAATAACACAACCGGGCTAACATACTTTTCCTTCATACCTTGTCGTCTTAGAGACCCAATGACCCGTTTGAAAAAGCCGAATGGGAGAGCTATTAAATCTTTGATCCAAACATCTTGGGTCAAGATTTCTTGAACCATGTCAGAGCTCCATCTTTGAGTGCTTAATGCTTCTAGAGTTACAACAGGCTGGTCTCTTCTTCTTTCCGGATCAAGAATCTCCATGCAAGCCATGAAAGCTAACGATTCAATGCACCGACTCACGATTAAGAGTTCTTCAGCCCACGGGTCAAGTGATTGACATTTTTGGAGGACAATAAGTGTGTCCTCCCAGCTTTGTAACACAACTTGGTTCAAGTATATGTCAAACCGTTCACATAAGTTCCCTGCGCTGTACTCTTCTGTCATTTCAAGAAACTCGGCTGCACATCTTAAAGATGCAACATTAAACGGGTCGACTAAAGTGGATGACCCATAAACAAAAAGTGAGATCATTTCAAACGTCTCGGGTCCTCCTGGGAAATCTTGTGGCAGTTCAACTTCATTAGAAACGGTTAACTCTCGGTTAAAGTATCCACTTTTTGAAAATAAAGGATACTGCACAAACAGTTAACAGATAAGCTAAATGTTAGAAACAGTTAAGAGAAACTGCACAAAGGTTTAAAGTTTTGTTGTTTTATATCAAACTCAGGCCCGCTTACGGCTTTGCGCATATAATGTATATATGTGTGGCCCTCGCGGGGCAAAAGTAAAGTTGCACTAATTTTAACGTTATTTTGCTAATTTCGTGAAAATACATTAAAAATGACGGACGGTTAATCATGCATCAGGTGGTGGCGTTGATAGCCAAAAGACAAGGGGGTACATGCACCAGTCGGGTTTGTCCCGATTGCTAAGTGTTATGTGCCTTAAGTCTAATGCTTGATACAAAACCACTATTGAGCCGGGGGTCTCACTGGAAGCAGCCTCTCTATTCCCACGTGGTAGAGGTAAGGCTGTCTACATCTTACCCTCCTCAGACCCTACCTTAGCTTTTGCTATTGGTGGAATTAACTGAAATATATGATGATGATGATGATGATGATGATGATGATGTTTTATATCAAACTCACCTTGTGAAGATTGAAAATTCTTTCACCAACACGGACACAAACCGAAGCTGGCAAGCCTGTTTCTTGACTCCTATAACAAATATAACCAAAAAGAAAGACAAACATCAAAAGGGTATGATTATATTCAATGCAAGATTCGAAAACATAACGAAAGATTCAAACTTTACCATGAAATGATCTTGATCTTGAGGAGGGCACTAACATTTGGAGAAGAAAAAGGACTTAAAAGCATGGACATAGTATTAGTATTAGTATTATTATTATCTTTTGGTGCAGAAGCATCCATATGGTAAGTAAACTATACAAGAACAAGCAAATGTATTCCTGCAAACTTTACAAACAAACTGAGAATTTAACCATCATTTTTTAGTCTTTTCATGGATATAGTTGCTTGATCCGGATCTCCTCAAATTATAATAATTAAAATGGTACATTGTTAGTACTTCTAGAACCCTGAAAACCAGATGATATTGGATGAATCTAAGCCATTGGATGGTTGAATAGAGGGCCATAGAAGTCATATGTGTAGTGTGTACAAGCATATGTAGTGATGGTCAAAGTAAGATGCACACGAGTGTAGTAAAAGAAATGGTAAGTTTTGAAGGTTTCAATGATAGTTTATTGAATAAAGGGAAGTTTGAAATTAATATTATCAAAGCCTTGGACAGTAGAATAAGGCTTGGTGCAAACTTTTCTACCCTTGTTACATGTGACCATTTTGACAATCTCTACATTTTTTGTGTCCTACTTAACCTACAAACTCCTTCAACTTGTTTTATTATTATTTTTTTATACAATATATTATGTATGTGAAATTTCAAGTTTGTGTTATATATATATATATACATGGCTTTTATTAGCATGCAAACAGAAAAAGAGTTTGCATGCTAAATAATTGTATCATAGTTATGGTTTATGTGTAAGATGACATAAATAACTTACAAAGTGTTATTATTAAAACACAATATTTGTATATTTTTAATAAGTTTATACATTTATGTATTCTAGTTTTTATACATTTTTTAAGAAATAAAATATCACTTGTCTCCTCCTCATTTTTAAATCAACACATTTGTTGTTTTTTTAACGCGACTCGAAATCTGATTGAACTTATTAACCAAACTAGAGTTTTGTAACCGACCCGTCTTCTCCTATAACTAAAAGAACAAAAACATATCGATAATAAAAATATGAAAACTAAAACATGTCATAAGTTTAGTTATGTCACATAATCGACCCAATCCATGTTCACCCTCTTCGTATTCTAATCTGTAGAAGATATACATTTTTTCGAGTTTTCTAGTTATTATGACCCCCCCCCCCCTTTTCTCTCATATACACATATATATATATATGTGTATATATATTATAAAAAGAGTGGAATGTCAAAGAATGTATAGATGAAGTGAAGGTGAAGTCTTTGTGTGGATTGTTGCATAAGTTAACAACCAGGACGGCACGGCTCTTAAAATCCTCCATTTTTTATTCCTTAATTATTCTTTGTTTTGTTTCCTCCAGCGTTACTCAATCCCCATAATTCTTCTTTTATTTTATTTTATTATTATTTTTTTAATTTTTCCCTCCTTTATCAAAGTCCTACATTTTGTTTAAAATCATAACATAACAATTCATTTCCATTACACATTGTCTTTTGATACTAATTATTTATCTACAACCAACTTCAACTATTTAATAACTTTACATCAACATACAACAATAAATTTCACATAAACTCGATAAAAAGGCACGCTCATTTTAAGTAGAGAGCTATGAGAACCGTATGAACACTTGCATGTAGTGCTTTAAAGATAATATCAGATAGAAAACCGCAAGTAGTTATGTGGTTCTCACGATTCTCTAGTTAAAATTGTTTATGTATTGAATGACCCATATATACATATATACATACGTCTTTAGGTACTACCATCACTCTCTTCACTGGTAGTCACGATAAGAAACGGGTCCTGAAGAAGATCGGATGCAGAAGGTCTTGCTCGTGGTTGACCAACACATCGTTCAATAAACGCTTTTAGTTCAGGATCATTAACTTTACTAAACGCTTGAGGCATAACGCCACTTGTAACCTTCCGGTATATTTTAGCAATGCTGTCACACTCGCTATAGGGTATTTCCATTGTAGCCATTTCAACCAAACACATTCCAAATGAGTAAATGTCCACTAACTCATTGTAATCTTCCTCATACAATTCAGGAGCCATGTATTCCGGTGTTCCTAGTAATGTATGCGCCGCGTGGTTCTTACCCACCACTGCAGCTAAACCCAAGTCCCCAATTTTGACCTGACCCATGGCACAACACAATTAAAACACTATTATTATTGTTATTTTATAAACATGAGCACACGTTAAGGAAAACTCATGGGACCCACCAATATCCTGCAAAGTAGTGGGATCACGTAAAATATAGCTTACGTAGTGTAGGTGGCGGCCTTCAGGCTTCAAGGGGTTTAAGACAGGAAGCAGCGATAAACAGTGGTGGACATAGAAATGTTTTTCAGTAGTAACGTTTTTCATTTTTTTTCATTTTAGTAGCAACGTTTTCCAAATTTCGTAAAAAAAACCAAATTTTCCACTAATTTTCCACTATGCGCGCGAAGTTGAGCCGCAATGGACGCGACCCCTTCTTCTTCCCTATGTCCGCCCCTGGCGATAAAGATATGCAAAAAAGTGTAGAATTTAGAATTAAAAAACATACTTACTTTTCCAATATTTCCATTGATGAAGATGTTGCTGCAATTAAGATCTCTATGAATGATGCATGGTTCATGGGTATGAAGATACTCCAACCCTTTAAGAATCTGTCTTGACCAGTTCTTCATGGCCTTGAGTGACACGCGTCTGTGTTTCTTTCTGTAATCCCTCAAATTACCTGATGCACACGCCTCAGTGATAAAATTCAAGGTACGGTGTTCAACATCCATCCAGAAGCTGTACAGAACAATGATGTTTTCATTCTCTAGTGTTTGT
Organism: Ambrosia x helenae; assembly: GCA_030844895.1. NCBI lineage: Eukaryota > Viridiplantae > Streptophyta > Magnoliopsida > Asterales > Asteraceae > Ambrosia > Ambrosia x helenae. Next base: position 26,348 of record JAUTDX010007470.1, on the reverse strand, counting down.
AACAGTTCGATTTCTGATAAAAGTCTTTTGAGGACAGTTGGATCGCCGGTGAAATTTCTTAGTTTGACTTGGTTCCAGGCTACATCTCTGCCTTCTTCTTGGTCAAATCCCCTGTAGACCTTTTTCACAGCACCAGCTCCCAATAGGTCGCTGTACCGCCCAAATCTTCCTGATGGATCGACCTCAACAAACGGTTCTTTATCTTGGTCAGATGCCTCAGGATTTGCAGATGGCATTGTGCAGATGCTTCCCTTAAGTCTAAGATTGTAAACGAAATCTTGTATCAGTTATGATGTAAATTTCGGTTAAACAAGGTTTTCAAAAGCAAATTAAAAGGATCAAACAGGTATACTTTTGAGTATAGTGTCATCTATATACAATCTAACTTGATAGTTGATACTACAGATTTGGCAATATTTGATGATCAAGTTTAATTACATGAATTAACACCAGTGATCGCTAAATTATCTATTATACGCATATTCAAGCACTTCATGTGAATAATTGAGCATATCTATACAGATGCTTAAGTAACAGTTGTTACATATGATGTGATTCAACATATATTGATCGGTTAATTGTTACTTAAACAGGCTATGAGTTATGATTTTACATATCGTTACTTAAACAGGATACGAGTTATGATTTTACATGATCATGGTTTACAGTTACACAGATCCATTTCAGTAAGAAAGTAAGCTAAGCATGAAATTGTTACCTGAAAGAAAATATGTTGAGAATCCTCTATTTTGTCAGAGATTGAAAAGCATGGGAGAAGCATGAATGGCAGCAGGTGGTGCCAATTTATATATATATATATGGGATGCGTGTGATGCCAAAAAAAAGTACATATTTAAAGTTTTAAACAATGTCATTTTAAATTAAGAAAAATATGATTGCACACAAAGTTATAGTTAAACCAGATAAAAGTCATGTATTTATATCATGAAGCCAACCTATTTAGCTAAACGTGTTAACAGATTAACCTGGAACTAACCCTGAACCAACCACATTTAGGTTCAACCCAAACGCGTGAACGTCGTGTTAAGCTCATGTTGTGATTTTCGCGCCCAGTATTCAATTTGCCAATCCTTTCTTTGAGATTAAAAAAAATATGATCACATCTAGATTTCACCATCAACCTCCCATGTAATAAACAGTAACACCCGTGACAACCAAATAATCAAAATCTTAAAAGGCAAGATTCCCAACACAAATACAAAGCAAAACTCATGTGACACCAGATGAACACATTAAATTGCAGCTCATCAGATGCTGTTGCAACTCCCAACATTTAATCGTATTAAAAATCGACCCGAATCTGCAAACCAGGCATCAATATCACAAACAGATGATCTGATCATTACGAGATCCTTCAAGACTCTACCAAGATCACAACTTTATAAAACTTAATAAGTACCGCGTGTCGTTAGAAAGTCAACTTGACTTTTGAACCAATCTCCTGGCATGTGGCTTAATACAAGTTAGTAGAATTATCCAAGGAAAAGGTGTATCAGAATCCTCTTTAAGCAAAAGCAACAAAAGATGTAATCTGAACACATTTTCATCATGAATCATGACTAAAGCAAACTCTTTCGGCGAAAACTAAAATCGAGCAAGGCCTATGAAAGATTCACCATTAATGAATCCATGTGAAATCATGTGAAATCATGTGAATTCTTCTGCTGCAAGTTTGCTCCAAAGAAGAACCAAATGCAAAGATAACACAATATATACACTGCATATAAACAACTGGCATACTACAAATGACTGATAATAAAAGAACTTACATTAACACGATTGGCTAGCGGTTAAGGGGTGTTTGGCAACAAAGATGATTGCTTGTATAACACAATGCCAAACATCCTCAACATAAAGATATATAAATGCAATGAAAGAAGAAGAAACAAATCACAAAAGGCTTATAAAGTCATGACATACAACCCAATGACCCATATATCATAGGTTTGGAACTAAAAAGATGTATGCTTCAACATTTAAACAATACATATTGATCAAAGTAAAGTCAAAACAGCATACTTATTACCAAGGAGGATTAGAGCCCTCCCTAACAGAAGGCGATCTTGAACTCAAGCTTGTATCTCTCCCCAGCCTTGATGCGCTTCTTCCACTTTTTGGTGTAGCAAACCCAGGGCTCGAACCGCGATAGCTAGCCCGAAGTGACTCATCAACGCCAGCAGAATGAGAAGAATTTGCAATTGCATTTCTGACAAATTTCTGTGCAGCAGGGGAAAGCGTCCGGCCACCTGGACTAGCACCACCAGACGACAGTGGCGGTTTCTGAAACATTCTCGAACGGTCCCTAATTTTCCTTGAAGCCTCTCGCGATAAAGAATGCGCCTTTACATCTCTCGAAGGCGGAAGAGGGATATTGAACTGAGGCCCGTTCCCACTGCCGCCAATGTCAACCGGTGTGTCCTCAGGTTCCAATCTCAACGGCGTCCCTTCAATCTCTCCCCATGTAATAAACGGCGACTCATCCACACCCGGTGCAGGAGACGGCGTTTTAACAAAACTATACCCATTATCCGCCTTCTTACTAGACTCAACATAAAACATATTCGGACTCTTTCTCAAATCTTCCAAATCATACTTCTTCATCTTATCCCCATTCCTATCCAACCAAGGAACCGGCGTCCCACCAGCAACCGGATTATAAACAACCGCCACTTCATCATCTTCCTTCGTCCCATAATCCACCATCTTCCCATGAAACCGCGTATTCGTCTTACAAACCTCCTTCGTCATCGCTTTCAACCTATTCGCCCTCTCTTCCGTCGTCAACGCCACCTCACCTCTATCCGCCGGATGATACATCAACAAATTTTTCGCAGTATACTTCCACCCATCCAACGTCGCCAACGGCTGATCCGACGTTCCATACCCGTCCGTTATCCTATCCCGCTTCTCCCCCTCTATCGACAACCCCTTATCGTCGCGCTTTTCACCCTCCAACAAAAACTCATACCTTAATCTCTTATTCCTATTAACCTTCTCAATCAATTTCGCAAAACTATCGTTATCTTCACTCGTATACCTTCTAAAAAACTCATCCAACGACAACGAACCCGTATCGATACCCTCGACATCACCCGACTCTTTAATCGCATTAATAACATCATCTTTAACAAAATTAACACTACCAGGAGTCTGATCAACCTCAAACGGCGTCGTATTTCTAAAAAAAGTAGAACCAGGAGTAGGAACATTAATATTATTACCATCTGAATGAGCAGAAGCTTTACCAGATCGTCGTTCGATAATCTTCAACTGGGCATCACGGATGAGAACCGGGTCACCGGATCGGGTCGCTTGAAGCCAATCGAGTCGGTCACGGAGCTTAGGGATGTCAGGGAAGAAGTCTCGTTGGATAATCTTTTCGATTGCGGCAACGTATGTGTCTTCATCGAGGACGGTTGATGGATTGCGTTTTTTAGGGTTAGGGTTTTGAGGGGTTGTTGAATTGGAAGGTCCTGGGGTTAGGGTTTGACGAACAGGTGTTTCTGATACAGATGGTGAGGGAGATGAGAGGCGGCGTGGTGAGTGGCCGGGTGATAGCAACATAATAATAATAATATTATTATTAGGGTTTGTGAAACAAGGGGATTGTGTGGGTATAAAAATTGGAGAAGGTGGGTTTTGATGATCGGAGAATGGATAATATAGGGTTGTTTACGGCGGTGATAGGGCGGGCAGTATATTTTATAATAAAAAAATAATAATTTTATAAAAAAAAAAACGCGTTTTTAATATTTTGATAAGATTGTGAGAGAGAAAAAAAGGGAAAAAGAAATGTGACAGCTGTGGGATTTGAACCCACGCCCTTTCGGACCAGAGCCTAAATCTGGCGCCTTAGACCACTCGGCCAAACTGTCTTGATGTTACATTGGTGACGTGGTTATATATATATATAAATTAATTGGGGGGGTTAGAAACCGCTCACATTTTAATTTTAACTAGGCTAGGTATCCGTGTATTACACGGTTTGAATTAATATGTTTTATAAATAGATTTTTGAATAAAAAACTACATTAAATGGAAATAAATAATCCCAACCATTGACTATTGGCCAATAACAGTCCCAACTACGAAAATCACCAATATTGGTCCCAACTTTCGACATATTGGAAACCAATGGACCCAAACTAACGGAGGCTAACTCTGTTAGTGTGATGCTAACGTGGCATGCTTAGGTGGCAAGATGATCCTACGTGGCATGCCACATGGCAAAATGATCCTACGTGGCAAAATGATCATACGTGGCATCCTACGTGGCATGCCACACCAGCATCACACTAACGGAGGCTAACTCCGTTAGTTTGGGTCCGTTGGTTTCCAATATGTCGAAAGTTGGGACCAATATTGGTGATTTTCGTAGTTGGGACTGTTATTGGCCAATAGTTAATAGTTGGGATTATTTATTTCTATTTTTCCTAAAAAGAATACAAAAGTAATTCATAACTCTCTATATTTACTTGTATACAACATTTGTTGTTTTATTTGTGAAATTAACCGAGTAATAACTACGATTAAAGTAATCCTATGTCGTTGTAAATAGCTAGATCTTTACGAAAACAATGATTGTTGATATAGATGATATTCCTATCCCAAAAAAAGGGCTAAAGACAAAGTCAAAATATGGCAAGCAAAAGCCAAACCATTGAAAATGTAATCATAGTTGTTGCTCCACTAATCTCATTAGTTCCATCATGCTTGAAACTAAGAAATTACCTTAGTATTAACAATATTTCCAGTTTCATTTGTTTATGTACAGATAATAGGTCACAAACTTTGGCATTTAATAATATTATATATGGAAATTGCATTAAACATATATAGTTTATTCACACATACATGTCATTTTACAATATATAACTGGTAACTTGCATACAACACAACCAGATACCACCCTTCCTTTCTTGCAAGGATGAGATAACTAGAGAATGAATTAACAACCCATTTTTTCAGCCTCTAAAACTCCAGCACAACATCTACATGTATAAATTAGAAAAGTGGATGAGTAATCTATAAATATACAGCTGCTACTACCTACAGTTCGTAGTAGTTATATGAGAGGTGGCAAAATGGTTGGGTCAGATGGTTTTGTAACAGGTTTGTGTAGAAACAGTTGCCCACTAGTATTCGTCCATATAAATATCTGTGTATTAATTATAAAACATATTATCACATTGTAATCCAAATTTTTTAATAAAAACGACTTAGGAGGTTGTATGCATTTAACAATATACTTGGGGCAACTTTCAACATGTTCACTTTTAGCTTAAAAAAGTATTTGACTGGCTTGAGATGAAACACAGCCCAAATTTACCCATTCATAAGTAGATGGGTCAAAATTGTGACCACTAGATATGATGCATTTGTACTTACAATCTGCATCTGTTGTAATCCAATGTGCTTTTCTTCTAGCTGGCTCGATGTTTGCAGGCCTGTGAGCAACCATGTTGCTACTGAGTGTTTCTTTCTTAACAATATCATCTTGACGATACATGTCATCTTCGTCATCTGATGTCTTTTCTTTATCATAACGCATCTTCTTGACCTCGTACTTATGCGACTTATTGGCATGAGTATCAGCCGCTTCCGGGTGAATTTTTCTTGACTTCCAGAAGACCTAAAAAGAATGAAAGTAAGCATAAGCTTCGGGCAATTTGGCGGAGAAAAGACTACTCGAATAAAGGGAAAAATTAAGACAGATCAAACTAAAGATATTAAGCATAACAGACATTTTTCTCGTCGAGATAATTGCATTTTGATTAATATTCTATACGCATGGGACTTTACCGAACTTATTAATACGCTCCAGGACATATTTTATAGTGTTGACTTGTAGGTTGTATGCTATAAAAAAAAGTTGCCTGTTTTTCAACCCATTTGACCCGTTCCCCTTTTCGCTAGATGTTTTTTGACCCCTTTCAGATCACACCCAGCCCAAATCAACCCATCCATAAGTAAATGGGTCAAAATTACCTCCTCTAAATTATTACTAACTGAAACTCACTACATGACCTACCTTGGTACTATGAAAGGCAGAAGTTGTGCTGCAACTTGAAGTGAAATCAACCTTCTTCAGCATTTTCTTTATAAAATGAAACGCGCGAGTTTCTGTTCTTACTTCTTTTTCAAGTATTTCCGGTCTCTTGTAGGATGTGGCACTTTTCTTAATAGCGTGTTCAAGCGCAGCCTTTTGTTCCTTTTCATCTTCTTTGATTGCAGGCATTTCATAATATTCTTTCGGTGGATACACGACCACATTTTTGTTATTCAGAATCTGCTCTCCTGCACTGGTTTCTTCCGCAACTATTGCGAGTTCAGTTGTTATAGGGTCTTTAGTAATCATAACAGAACCAAGAGTCCCAATTGCAAGAAGTCCATGCAAAAACTCAGGGTTCACTCCAGTTACTTCAAGCGCAACACGCTGCTTGAATTGTGCAGAATTATTGTTTACTTCAGGATAATATTGTTGCTCATCAAGCTCCCATGGTGCTGAGAAACAAGAATGTGACTTCCCTGAAATTAAAGTTTAAACAGATTGTATATATTTCCCATCAATACATTTTGTAGGCATGCAAACAAAATGAACGAACATGGACAAAGGTATGATCGTGTGTGTTCATTTAACTTTAGCTGAAAACAAACACATTTTTTTGTCCGTGTTTGTTCATTAAGAAAATTGTCATGTTCATTTAAAACCTAAACAAACAGTTCATGGACGAACATAAACGGACGTTCATGAACATGACAGAATTTAAACGATTTTGTATTACTAAAAAAACTCAATTACTAACTGGTTATATTTACACAAGTACCTAGAAAGCCCAATTTATGTTTATATATAAATATAACTACTTATGTAGTTAATAAAATTTAAACGAACATAAAACTTCCCGGCGAAAACATTTTTTGTTCATTTATTAAAAAACCAAACATAAACGAACTAGCTTCCCGCCAAACAAATTCACAAACAGTTTATGAACGTTCGATTCGTTAACAGGCCTAACGTAGTAGTAACGTTGTGCATAAGAAGAGATATTTAATAGCAATTAACATGGTGGATAAGGACATAGGAATACCTGTAGAAACATTTGTGCTTTGTTCATTGTTTTTCCAGAACCTTTTGTGCATCCAACCGAGTGTCTGAAAATAAATAAAAAAAGACGAGGTTAAGACAACATCATCATAATCGTTATATTATCTCTAAAGTTGGATATAGAGTTAGTTACTCACTCGCATCTTAAACGTTGTTTTAAGTTGTTAAGGGTAGCTTGTATTGAAAACTCTAGTAAAGGAGGACTTTAATTTATAGTAATCGTGTGTAAAAGATAAGCAAGTTGCTTAATTCTAGCATATCTGAAATGCAGGAGCAAAACATAAAGAAACACACAAAAATCATATCGTTCGAATTCATTTGGGTTCTTATGAGGAAGAAAGTTCCTACGATGCAAGTGACATGATTAGACATTATATAAAGAAAGGTTAATAAGGATCGAGTCACTAACTTATAATTTATTTATTTTTATTTATGAATGAACCTATCAAGGACATCTAAGAAGATAGATTACAGCATCAGAGGCAGAGCCAGGATTTCATGATAAGGGCAATTTTATTGAATTTTAACCTTACAAACAGGGAGGCTTGATACAATTTTATCGAATTTTTACCTTAAAAACTTAACAAATTTGGGCCATGGGAGGGGGGGGGGGGCTTGATACCCCTCAGTCCCCCCTAACTCCGCCTCTGTACAGCATGATGAATGTTTAGTTGCCAAGTTGATAGAATCTAGTATTTTAGACAGGAGTTTATTTAATTGTTTTTTGGTAAAAAAAAAAAAGAAAAGATGATACTATAGTTGTTGCATTTATTTATTTGAGCTGGGAAGGAAACTATGATTAACACTAAGGGCTGTTTGGTTGATTAAGTACTGAATCATTAAGATGGTTTGAATGGTTAAGAGGCTCTGAATGGTTAAGAGCTGAATCATTCAGCATCCCTTATTAGCTTAATGGTTCAGCACTTAATCATTCCATTCAGATGCTGAAACAAACAGTCTGAATGCTGAATGATTCAGACCTGAATGGTTAAGAGGCTGATTAAGAGGCTACCAAACAGCCCCTAAGCAGTTAATATGGTAATAAATCAGATATCAGTTAAGGACTGATATTTGAGATATAGGTTATCGCGGTGAGATATGGGTGGATATAGAAAATTTTTATATCATGCAAAAGCTATATATAGGGTGGGGTTATGGTACAAAATGTGTGTTTTGTGAGAAGGCTTGTAAGGGTGACACGTGGCAATGTTTTATTTAAATCTAAAGGGTATTAGAGTAATTATATACCCATTCAAGATTATGGAAATTTCAATCTATAATCAATTTGAGATATTTTTGGGATTTTATAATCTCAGAAACGTCAATGTGTTTTATCAAAAACCGTCGTGTGTTTTAAACTAATAAGAACTTATTGTGTTTTATCAAAAACGTCGTGTGTTTTAAACTCATAATGGCTTATTGTGTTTTATTAAAACCATTTGTTTATAACACCCACTAGCTGACTACCCGGGAACGTCCCGGGGTTGAAAATTAATAATATTTAATGTCAGAAATGTGGAATGGGTCTCGAAGAATACGAAGCAGAATATATAATTGAAACATTAGAATGCATACATAGGTAAACATATTGGTGAGGTTATTATTTAGTGATGAAGTTTTTATCAGTTATGCATATTGGTAGTGCAACTGGAGTGTGTTTAAACTGAATAATGAATAGTTTGATAAAATTAAATAGAAAAATGATATGTAAGACATGATCAACTAATTTTATAAGCTGGAACACGAAAATCGACTTATGTTAATAAGAAAATATAGTTACTTTCCTATTTTGTTGTGATTAAGTTAGAAATTGCGAGTTGAGTGTTAAGCATTCTAACTTGTGAGGTTTTACAAACATTAGGATCGCGAAGGCCAATTTCCTTCTGAGAATATTTTCTTACCATTCTTAGCAATATTTGAGCAGTTTTTGATGCATTTTGCTGACCTGCATATCTGATGATGTGAAAACCTGATGAAGTTTCCTCCCCAGACACCAAACCTTGCACAAAACCGAACACCTAGCCTATTGTGTTTTAAAATTTATTCCAAGTGAACATTATGAAATGTTTAAGTAAGTTGATGCTCTGGTATCGCAGTTATATTTTGAACAATAAATTTTAATATGCAAGTATGTATGAATTTTGTAGTGTGTAGTGTTAAACATGAGAAACATAATATGACAACAAAAAACATAAGTAGTTAGCATTAATAATGTTCAAAAGTTAACTTTTTTTTTTAAACATTGATAGGCCTAAAAGTGATACAAAATATTAGACGACTAATCAACTATTAACATCATAAGGTTTAGAAAAGTAACAATCATTCATTTAAACTAACATTTTGTACTTAACATCTAGTATTATGTAAATAGCTTCTATGCATTATAAACAGCCAACAGACCTTCATTTTTGTAATATTTGAGACGATATCTCCAACCATTCCGTAATCCAAGCTTTTGTATACATCTTGCCCATTTATAAACTGCAAATCTCACTTGATTTCCCGATACTTCTGCACGAATTTTTTCCTTAAAGACATTTCCATCTTCAAATTGGACAAGTAATTCTGCCCCATTAACAAAGTCAGTCTTTTGAGCAAACCGTATAGGAAATCTCTGCGATAAGTATTTGCGATAAGTATTGAGTTAAATTACACTTTATAATATAAAGTATGGAAAAATGATATTTAATTGAAAGTAATGAATGATTAAAAAGATGAAAGAGTACAAATTTATGTGTAACTTGTTTGACAACTGATGGATCTTCAACACCAGTAGAATCCATAGAAACATCAGCAGCATTATTAGTTTCATTAGGATCGACAGCAGCATCATGTTGTTCAACAGTCAAATAGTAATCTGTCAAGCGCTTTTCCACCCTAACCATTCATTAGCACTTCCAAAGCGGATGATAAATGGTTTATCAAGATCCTTATTTTCAAAGTGATGTCTAAGATGTTCATATGATAAGCTCTGCATATATAATTTAGAAATATTAAAAAAAAAGTATGTTAAAAGTAATGTATAAAATAATGAAAATTAGTGAATATAACTATATATAATATTTTACCATGCCTTTTGTAAGAGTTGTGAAGGATATGTGGAATGTATCCGACGCTTGGTCACCTATATCTTTCCTTATAATTTTAAGATTAAAACAAAAATCAGCAATTAACTCGAAAATGAGCAAATCTCCATGCTTAATGTTTAAAGCAGTCGCAGCTTTTCTCCAATCGTCAACGATGAAATATGTATTAGAATCTTCGACAATTTCACAAAACCAAGCACCACCATTTTCCTTTGTTATAAAAGCAAGCCCAACCGGGAATTTGTGGTGTTTGTGCATCAGATCATAACATGGTGGAAGAGGCTGAAAAAGTAATTCATATTGAAAAGTAATTAAATAATGGTAAATACAACAAAATTGAAGGTTACAATGATATATATAAATGAATATATTACCAGAGATGTATCGTAGTTACTGACAACAGGTAATAGAAACCATTTAATTTATATTGAGTAATAAAAAGTCCTGTACAAACTTAAATGAAATTATGAATACAACATAAATTGAAGAAAGTTAAGGTCAGAAAATTCACACAAGTTAATGATAAAATTGTTTGATTGCCTAAAACGTTACACATTCAAGAATGGTACATCTAAATTTCAAAACTGAATACTGTCTGAAGAGTTGTAGTGTATGTTTCAATCTACACATATTTATGAGACACATATCAGGTACACACGTCGCATATCAGTTAAAAAAAAGGTATATAAGCAACAGGCAAACAACATTGAGTAAAAATTTCGGGGTTGAAAAATCTAAAACCTAATCGACTAAACAATCACTTAATTAAGTAAATTGCAACAGTTCAAAAACTCATCACATGATTCATATCTCTCTAATCTCTCACATTCAATAATTGCATGTTTATAGCATTCTAACTACTCCAATATTCCCTCACCTATAACCTAATCAACTATACCCCGGGAGTGGTCCAGGGTTGAAATATCTAATATAATGATATCTAAAAGTTCAAACTACGATAGTAAAGAATGCAAGTCGATGCAAAAACACAAAAATTCTTTATATACTTCATCATACTTGATGCATCTAAGTTGATCTCTTAGTTTTTTCTATAAATCATCTCATCTTTATAGTCCATTATATAAAACTTATTTTCTATAACAATACCTATTGCCACATTCAAACCAATGAATTTCAATTCAAAACCTTGGTAAAAATGCCTCCAATAGCAAGATTCTTGCTAATCCAGCCTAAAATGCATCTTGACTCAATCATTTGACTGTATTTGAAGGGCACATGCAATGATAGTATTCGTAACAACCTCATCCACTTGACCAAAATGCAACTGCCCCGAACTTTAACCTTAAACTACATCATTTCCTGAACTCTTAACGTATTATAATCCTGTATGCGACGCCTAAAAGACGGTATTTCTAGTTCCTTAGCCGTTTCACCTAAGTGCATCTCATGTGACTAAAAGTAACACGTATTCACTTGTTTGACCTAAAATTACTAATAACTCGCATCTTATAACATAAACATCAACAAAGTTAAGACTATAGTCAATAACCATATTATAACTGATATGGTACAAAACAACATATACACACTTTATAATTCGTAGTACGCAAAATATAATAGAGTTGAATGGTTCAAAAAAACATGTACACCATATGAAGTCATAGCAGCCTTTATGTTTGATGGAGGAAGTGGACCTAATGGTTGTCTTTTAAGACTTTAATTTCTGCTACTCAAAAATTGACTTCTTAATAATTCTATCATCCTTTAATTTTTTAATATGAGTACTCAGATCATTTAATACAATTACAAATGAACATCGACCAAGGTAAGAGTTTTTGCCTTTATAAAAATCGCTAGTATTTTTTTTAATCATATTAGAATGCAACTGAACCAAAAACATAGCAAATAATCTAAACATGTAAATTAATCAACTATAGAGGGGTAGATCTGTAACGATTTACTTTCAAAGACATAAACCAACAATTTACAATCAAATTATGCACAAAAAGAATTTAAACCTTAACGCACTATATTAGGTTTTTCTTAACAAAAATCGACATAATATATAGGTTCTTAATCTTTATCCAAAAGAAAACTTACCCACTAAATAAATAACTTTAGATATGTCTAATAATAATAAAACTATTAATTAATATTTCTACTAATAGTAACAATGTAATCCAATTATTTGAGTTTTATCATACCATCATAATCATACTCACATGTGCGCATATGGAAAGCATTTGTGTGAGTGGTCCTAAATTCAATATTGATTATATAAAAGCAGAGAAAAGAAACTATACTTTGGAAAGTGACCGTTGTGAAAGCTTCTTCCAAATCTATCATATTCGAATTGTGTTTCTATCTTCCATGTAAATGGCATAATGAAAAACCTGTTGTGCCTCAATCCCATCCAAACAATCTGCAACAACTCAAAAAGTATATGTAGAAACAAATCAGTGTTATACATACATTTTCAAACTAAAGATTGCGGAAGTTCCATAACATTTAGGCAAAATAACAGGAACCTTACCCTCAAGACCCAACACAATCAGTTTCAAATAGCCTCCATGGCTGCAGAAGTTCACCGACAATTCGATCTGGTTCAGTTAAGTCCCTTTCAATCTCATCCACTTGCTGTCCATCCTGTTTTGAGTTAGGAACCAATGAGATAAAATGGTTTCAAATGTATCATATTATATTGGACTTCTTTGCATCAAATGGTAACAATTAAATTGGATTTGTATGTTATTCGACTCCCCCTTCATCTTACCAACTAATAATTTATATAATCAAGCTAACTACTTCATATTTAGATCTCACAGTTTAAACTTTAAACAACTCAGATGCTTCAGTTTTGAAGAAAAATAAGGTTTAGACATGGTTGTGGAACTCAATGAGACTGTTCTATGTGTTTTTATTATTGCCACCTGTTGCTTTGTTTAAACCTCAATGAAACTGCAAAGTTGAGGCGTTTCGTATCTAAATAAACGCCTCAACTAAACGATTTAAGAGGGGCATTTTTGTACTTTTACATGCTTAACAAATCCCAAACGTTATTATTATTATTATATGCAGTCAACATGTATCAGAAAACCAAACGACTTCTTCTTCTTTAAACCCCAACATACATGTTATTATAAGATTCTTATGTATCTGTCTATGTAGGGGCTTTTGGATTTTAGACCACCGAGTTTTGGTTACAGTATGCAGGTTAGTGCATAGACACATGAACAAAGTGCATGTCAAATTTGCCTAAAGCATATATTTTTAGGTTGTACATAACACTTTCTAACTTGTACATAGAAGTAATGTTTATTTATATATCTAATGGTATTTTTATCTCCATTTGAGCCATCTGTTTGTTATATTACTCTTATAGAAAGCTACCTTCTTTTTTTTTTCCTTTTTGGAAATCTAAGTAAATAGATATGCATTGGAATTGTTTACAGTTAAGTTGATACCCTCTTCATGTGGTCCTTAATCATGAGAAATCCTTCCAAAAGAACCCATCTTAAGGTTTTATACTTTGTTGCAGTTTCTTTTCTTTGTCCATATGGATTCGGTTGATAAGTTGAGACGCTTCTAATGAAACGCCTCAACTAATATAGTTGAGGCGTTTCGTTTCTAAATAAACGCCTCAACTAATATAGTTGAGGCGTTTCAAAAGAAACGCCATAACTATAATAGTTATGGCGTTTCCTTCGAAACGCCTCAACTATATTAGCTGAGGCGTTTCTTTAAACTATTTTTCCAGTTTTTTCACAGTTTTTTTTTTCTGTTTTTTTTCCAGGATTTTTTTTCAAAATCAACAAACCCAGGACAATACAACTTAGTTCAAATTGCACACTTACAAACATAGCTAACCAAAAGTTTAAAAAACACAGAAATATCAATAGTATTAATTCGATTACCTGGACAGAATGATGCGACAATGAAACCAAACCCTGCACAATTCAGAAACGAAAACTTAAGAATGGGAAGAAGAAAGAAAACGAAACCCAAAGTTGTACCACATCTTTGACCTGTATACAAGAAAACCAAACTCTGCGGACTTCAGGTTTTCCTAGTACACATGTTAAGGTTAACTTTCTCTTTACTCTCATTAGACAGTCGGTCAGACGTATATGCTTGATTTTAGGGTGGTTCATAAACTTGGAAACAAACCGAACCGCCTAAAGAAAATGAAGTCGCCTAGTTTAAAATTATATGTTTTCGGCATCGACAGTTTTACGGTAAGACTAATGGTTTAAAATTTAGCCCAACCGAGTAAACCGAACTGGCCGTTTAACATTTTTTCTGCATCTTGGAATACACAGTTTATGTATCTGTATTATATGATGAATCATAATATATATTTCGAAATATGATGAATCATAATATATACACTTCGAAGTTTTCAATTGAAACTAAAAAATTCTAAAGAAAACACTGGTTCAATTTGCCAAAACTAATAGTTGTTACCGTCAATACTCTGGAGACTTTGTATAAGTTCCCTAGAAGCTTTGTTCATGCTTTTCAGTCCCTGATTCATGACCAGGCAACTAATGTGACTAAATTATGTTACACAATTAAATTGAAACTGAATCCGACATATTCATTAAATTTTTTTAATAAATAATTTGTGTGTCATGTATGAGTACAGAAACCAAATCATATCAATAAGGCTTCTTAGAAAAAGTGGTAACCTTAATATGGTATTGTAATCATCATGCTTTGCTGGCAATAAATCTTTCAAGATCAAAGCTTGACGTAAAGCATCGACCGCCTTCAATTCCTCGTGATCATGGATATCTTCAACCACAACAGACATCACTCTGCTGCTCCTCTTTCCCTTCTTAGTGAACAGAGTTTTGAACCTTTTAGATGCACTAATCGCCTTCTTTTCTAAGGAGTTGTGCTTAGAAAGGATATTAGGTTAAAGGAACATGAGAGAGAGAGAGAGAGTATTGTAAAGGAAAAGGGAAGAATGATTGAGAATTGAGAGAGACCGTGAGATAAATTTAGGGTTTTATCTTTTCTTTTTTTTTAATTAAAAAATCAAAATAATTCAAAAACATTTAAATCTCTCAATTATGATGCCACGTGGCAGTTTCATGGAGAGGTTGAAGCCACCATTGCACGCCACGTCAGCAACGTTCAATTCTTTTATATATATTAGTAATAGATTTAAACCTATTGTGTTTTAAACTCATGTTAACTATTCATCTAAACCCATTGTGTTTTAAATTCAAGTTAAACTCCAATTCAAATTCCAGATTTCTAGAAGCTTCGTCTTTAAGGGGGCGGTTCTTTCTAATAATAACATAAATGGCGTCATCCCATTATTTCAACCATGTGAATCACTAGCCAAAGATTCTGATCTACTTCCATGTATTTTACATTTGTGGCACATAGATGTAGAAACACACTTACAGTGAGGTTTGACTTTGATATACTTAATTTAAAATGGTGGTGGCTGATGATTGATATGGAGAAGGAAATTAAATTTGTCCAATTGTTTCTTCGTTCAAAAAAAAACCGTGGGGAAGAGAGAAAGAGTAGAGACTAGAGAGAGAGATCTGGTGAAAGAAGGAGGAAGTTCCTAAAATTAACGGTTTTAATTAATAAGTTTTTAATATAAATTAAGTGTTTTTTACATAGCCAATGATGTCCAGTCCAGTTGGTCGGAGGTGGGAGGGTTTACTCCTTAGAGAGGTTCCCGCCCGGGCTTGGTCTCAGGTTCGAGTCCCCTCACTCGCACTAAGGGTAAGAAATTCAACACCCGCGTTTGGCCTGGATTCGAACTAGGGTTGAGGGGTTGTGCGTCGTTTGGATTCTCCGCTGAAACACACTTCCAAAAAAAAGTGTTTTTACATATATACCCTCATACCATATATTAATTTAATTAGATTATAACATAATTTATTGCCACTCGTTTAATCTTATCCATCCATCTATGTGATCTAATGGACGTATTTATTTTTCACCCTTTTCACAAAAACACTCCTTTCTACCCGAACCCCTCTTACATATATGTATATATATATATATATATATATATATATATATATATATATATATATATAGGGATAGGATAGTTTGAGAACTCACTTGAGTTGTGAGAACCATAGGAACTCTTTTGGACCCTTGATCAAACCAATCCAATGGCTGAGATTTGATATTGAGCTTTTTTTGTCTTTTGTATGATAGATATTATTGTTAGATAAAAAAACATTAAAAAAACCCTGATAAGGGTATATTGGGTATGAGAAAAAAATTTTCAGTCTCTCTCATCTCATCGATTCCCTCCCCACTGACAGTTATCAAATCAAACAATCTCTCTCTAAAAAAATTTAAAAACTTCAAAACCCACCTTTTTTCTCTCACAATCTCTGCATTCTGATTACAAAACCTCCCACAAAAGAAACCGTCGATCATCAAAAACAAAAACCACCTCCATCGTTGTTTTTTGCCGTTCGAAAAATATAACCCCTCCATTAACAATCATCCATTGTTAGTCGTCCAATCTGAGGTAATTAGTTCCACCTTCTGTTTTATAATCTGTGTTTGTTAACTTTGCTTGAATGTGTTTAGGCATTCAACTTAGATTTTTGGGGTGATTGAAGTTATATATCATCAACCATATGATTCATAATATACGATAACTGAGTATTAGTTTTTAATCTGATGTACAGTAAAAAACCCTAAAAATTGGTATAACATTCATCGCATATATGTGTTTTTTTGCATTAATAGGTGCAAAAATTTTTAATGGTGGGCATAGTGTTCGAATTTAACCTAATTCGCGTGTGTTAATTTTTCCACTGTGTACTTGCAAGGGTTTTGTGTTTTTTTTACATTGGTGTAAAATTTTGGGCTGTTTATAGATTATAAGCATAATTAGGGATTTGGATGTTTTTACATTGGGGTAATTTTTTGCTCGTGTTTTTTATGGTGGCTTTAGCCTGCTATTAGGGAGAAGAAAAAATATGGTGGCCGCAACCAGAGGTTCAAAACGAGAGCATGATGATCTATCGACCCTTGCAGACGTTGTTTGCCTAAGTTCGAGTACCAAAGGTATAAAAAGGGTTTGTTATAGATTGCACATAAATTTTATTTATGTTCCGAAAAAATTTTGACTCCCTGATTTGTTCATGTACAGTTGAAAAAACGGCCGTGCGTAGTGGCAAAAAACGGAGTAATGTATCGCCAGTTCAACCCATTTGTATAGGGTCGTCTACCGGGGGGGAGACTTCGTTGTTAGGGGGCACACGAAAGAAAAAAAAGCGCACACGTGTTAATTCAGGCGTTGAATCGGATGATGATTACGTGTCTGACACGCCGCTTCAACAGACAGACGTAAGTGCTCACGTTCCACACAGATGGGGAAGCTTGAAATCACGGTCATCTCCGAGGCAGCTTTTCTTGGGGATTTCAAAGCTTAGTGCCAGGCAGCGTGAGGCCGTGTGTCAGATGGGCTTTGCCGAGTTGTTGGGTTTTTCTGTGGATGGGATCCCTGTTAAGTTGGCCCACTATGTAGTAGATGCCTTCTGAAGTGTCGCCAACATGAGGTTAACATTGATGCAACAGTAGTGCAAAAGTTATTTGGCATACCATGTGGCGGCACTAAGTTCTCAACTTTAGACGAACCAAGTGAATGGCATCCAAAGTTGCGTGCCTGGCGCAAACGCTATCCACCAAACATTTATGTCTCAACGTCTTTAATTACGGAGAAAATACATGAAGATGCTTATGACGACATGTTCTTGTTCAAAGTGGACTTCATTATGCTGTTTGTAACCACGATGATCAGTTCTCATGGGAATGGCCTTTGCAGAGAGGAAATCCCAAAGTGTTTCACAACCGAGACAAGTTTTGAGAATATCGATTGGTGTGATTTCCTGATCACTTCCCTACGAACGTGTAAGCAAAAGTGGAGACGAAGCGACCCAACATGTGCATTCGCTGGTCCGTTGACGTTCTTGACGGTAAGCTCACCATTTAGCCTAACAGTGCGTTGTTTTCTTATTCTGTTAGTTGTTTTTTAATTACTTGTGTTACCTTTTTTTGGAGGGGCAGCTACTATATGTCGATAGTGTAGAGGTTGGTGGTGGAATGAACACTCCCATTGGTGTACGCGCAATGCATCACTGGTCGCAAGAGTTGCTAACAGGCGCCAAGATTACGAGATAAACCATGGTGGGTTCGGATTGGGTAGGTTAAAGAACGTTACCGACACTACAGTTGAAGCTGATGAGCTTGAGGTACATGAAGTGTTTTTTCTTATGTTTTCAGTTGTATTTCACGTTTGTTGGTAGTTTTTTTTTTTAAAAAACAGTATTTTTTATTTTTTACCAGGGTGAGTTGCACGCAGCACGTGCTGCTATGTCAGATTTGAAGGCGGCAAAACTGCGAGTGGCATCAATATTGTCTTCCTTGTGCTCGCGACATCCTACTAATACTAGCGTTGTCAGTTTAAAGGTTGAGTACGAGAAGGAGTTAGGCGTGAGGTGGGAGTCGGGTTGTGGACCATCAACGCATTTTGATACACCGTCCAAGGTGATAGAAAGAGTGGTTACTGATGTGTCAAAGCAATACACGGATCCAGCACCGAATGACGAAGCGTTTACTTTTGAAGGTTAATAAAGAAAGAAAATAAAAAACACCCATCCTGTTTTATTTTTTCTCCCCTAAATGATGTGAATTTGTGTTTTCTTTTACCCAGGGGCACATGACGAGTCGCCTGACTCAATCGAAAGAAGTGTTCTACCGGGCGCTGAAGATGATAAGCACATTGTTGAATCTGGTGACTCATCAGATTCAAGTGCTGATGGTCATTGGTTATTTACTCGACATACCCCGATGCCTGTTGACAGTCCTCCAGCCCCTGTCAATATGGGAAGTGTACCCGTTGTCGAAGATGAAACTGCCCGTGCAGGTACCCATTTTCTGACACTTTTTTCCTGGTGTATAAAAACGCTGTATATATGTTATTTCATTATTAGTGATTATTATTACTGGTGAAAAATTTCGTAGGTGTGAGTGGAAAAGGCGTTGCATCACCAGAGGCGTTGAAAAAGTGTGGCGGTGTTGGTTCTGAAGACCCATTGGTGGGTGATGTTGGCGGTAGTCCAGGAGTCGCTAAATCATTGGCAGCGGAACTTGATGCGCACAGGAAGAGGTTTGGTCTTTCCACGATTTGGATCGGGTCCCCTTGTATGTCCCTGGCCCTTTTGAAAAAAATAAAACTTATTCACTCTTAAAAAACTTTTTAACCTTGGTTAACTTCTGTTACGTCTCGATGTTGACAATTTTAAAAACAGTGCCGGGCACCTCAAGGCATGTGCATGCGGGTTTGAGTCAGCCAACATTTAGCTTGGGCATGACACAAGACATGTCCCCTGTCACAGAGCCCACCGTGACTGGGCGTCAGAACATAAGGTCAAGTCAACCAAGTTTCAGCCTTGGTCTCACACAGGAAATCGCGACTGAAGAAGGTGTTAAGGATGCCATCCGTGTGGAAGGTTTGTGTAAAGTTTATACATTAAAGGGTACCTTTTTTTATGTTTTTTTTTTGGTTTTGAATGGTTTTTTTATGCTAATTATTCTTTTTGGTTTGTTTGGTATTTTTTGGGTTAGACGCGGCTGAGTGCAGGGGTGTTTCGAGTCAACCGACTTTTAGCTTGGGCCTAACCCAAGAGTCCGTTGATTTGTCGAAGGTCGGTGGAGAAACAGCAGTGAGGGTGTGGTGTTACAGGAAAGAAAGGATGGCCCATTGAGTTTGGAAAAGACCAATAAGGACAACAAGGGGAAGGGTAAGTGTTTTGAGGCTTTTTTTTCTAGTGTTCCAAATTTGCCCTTTCTGTACCAATGTTTTTAAGTCTTCCATTTTTTGCCCTTCTGTAGCAAAAATAGATCCTGAATGCATCGTGGCGTTGAAGACAAAACAGGTTAACCATGCCTCGGATAATTTGAAGACAAACAGGTTAACCGTTTTGCAGGGGGGTGTTTCAAGTCAACCGACTTTTAGCTTGGGCCTAACCCAAGAGTCCGTAGATTTGTCGAAGATGGGTGGAGAAACAACAGTGAAGGGTGTGGTGTTGCAGGAACAAAAAGATGGCCCAGTGAGTTCGGGAAAAACCAATAAGGACAACAAGGGGAAGGGTAAGTGTTTGGAGCCTTTTTTTTTTTTTTTCTAGTGTTCCAATTTTGCCCTTCTGTACCACTGTTTGTTAAGTCTTCCATCTTTTTTGCCCTTATGTAGCAAAAAAAGATGCTGAATGCATCGTGGCGTTGGAGACAGTGCAGGCTCCAGTTGTACGCCGCGCGCGACTAAGAATATGGTGGCTAGGTTACCCGTTGTGTTGAATGATCGTGTAGAGCTAGCAACAACAAGTACACGCACGGAACTACTAGTGTGGGACTTCCTGTTCAGGACCAGCGAAAAAACCGAACTGATGGAGCAAGCAATTCAGGAGGCTAAGAAACAGTAAGCCCACAGCCACAAAAAAAAATCTGTTTTCTATTCACTTAATTTCGAAATTACATTTACTTTTTTTATGTGTACTTTCGGTGGTTATTATTGTAGGAACGCCGCTATCGGAGGTGTTGTAGATGAGGCAGACATCGACCCGACGGAGCATTACCCGTAAGTTTTTTATTTTATACAGCACTGTTTTTACACTAGTGTAAAAAAACACCACCCCTGGTTAACTGTATTTTATTATAGAAAGCACTGGTTTGCAAAAAACAGTGTTTTTTATTGTATGCGGCGCTGCTTTTACACCAGTGTAACAACACTGGTTTTTACACCGGGGTAAAAAACACCACCTGATACCGCAGGTACGTCATGTTTGAGGACCGCTATGGTTTCCGAGCCGAGGCGCCGTTTCTGCAATCTTTGGCACTGGGCAGGAGGTTGTACGGATGTGTTATAGATGCGTGGGTTGATGTCCTTAACCACGACCCGCTGTACCGTTTTGCAGGGGGGTACAACGTTTGTTCCTTGCCACAACCACAATTGTGAGTACACAAAAACACGGGTTTTCTGCTTCCTATTAATGTTGCGTAATTTTTTTTTAACTTTCTTATTTGTTTTCCGCCTAATTTGACGTAAAGACTTGGTGTGACGTAAACAGGTTGATTGGATGCTGCTTGCAGATGGAGACAGAAACGCGCAGCGTGTTGCGGCTTTCAGAAGTGGTGTATCTGGCGCGGTGCGTGGCAATCAGAGCTTGATGGACTTAAAGTCGTTTGACATGGTTTTTGTCCCCGTGCTGGAAAAGGAACACTACTACGTTGTTGTTTTCGACTTCAAACATGACGACATCTGCATGCTGGATAACATTGCCCCCAAAAAGTCGCCAGTGGTGCTGTCTGAGAGCAGCCTTTATGTGCTCAAGAGCACGCCATACAAAGTGGTAAAGAACACTATATAATCATTCTCCTTACTTCATATTGTATAGTCCATATGTTGTGTCGTGCACCTGATACCGCTATAAACCCCAAATAAATGCAGAAACATATGTTCGTTGAGTACCTAACGTTGGTGAACCACCCGAAGGCGAATGTGATGGGCGAATGCGCCGTGAGGCCCGTTGTTTTACCTTGGAAGACGTACAAGAACACCAGCGACTGTGGGGTATTTGCTATGCGCCACATGGAGAACTACTGCGGGGTGTCAGCACGTTTCAACTGTGGTTTTAGCTTGAATGGTAAAAGAAAACAAACCCAGGTGGACACTTTGCGGAAGAGATTCGCAGCGAGCATCCTGCTGTCGGGGCCAAACATCTACAAGGATCGGGTATGGCGTGACGCGGTGAGCATGTGAGACTACCATTCGCGATGTGGGTGTGCTGGATTGGGTTGCTCTTGTCTAGGTTAAGTTCTTTTGGGTGGGTGGACAGTTAATATTTATGGTATGGTGGACAAGTTAGTAAATATTTATCGTATGGTTTGCGAACTAGACAGTATGTCGACATACTTTAGTTTGGTTATATGTCGTGCTACTAAAAAAATACTTAGTAAGTTTTAAGTGGTAGTTATTTTTGTTTTCGATATTGGTGGTGTGATCTGTTTTAAAAATTGCTAGTTGGTGTGATCTGCTGTGAACGTTTACACCGGTGTAAAAAATATGTTTTACACCACTTGTAAAAAATATCATTTTTGCATGGCCCTTTAGAAAAAATAGCATTTCATGACCCGCATTTGTTTGTCTGTCTATGTTTACACCGGTGTAAGATAGTATGCTATGGCCCCACTTTATCGGTGTAAATAGTATGGTCCTGCCCCATTACGTGACTTGAATACATGGTGAATACATCGGTGTAAAAAATGTCTAAAACAAAAAACATGGTACCCTTTAATCTTATGATATTTTTCAAAAAAATACGATGACATGACCCTACTGACTTTGTTTTACACCGGTGTAAAACATTTTCTGATTACATGGTTTTACAAAAAACAGTGTACACAAAAAGATTCTCATGTCACTGTTTCTGATATAAAGATAACAGTCCACGTCATCACGTGGCCCACATATTCTTCCCATTTATTTGTCTGTCTATTTTTACACCGGGGTAAAATGCTGTGATTGAACCCCCCCCTGTTTGGTTTTAACAACAGTGTAAAAAAAATGATAAAACCCATGACGTGACTTGAATAAAAAAAGATTCTTATATCACGTGTTCTGAACCAAAATAACAGTGCAAGTCATCACGTGGCCCACATATGTTCCCATTCTTTTTTGTCTGTGTATTTTTACACCGGTGTAATTTGTATAAAAAAATACATGGCCCCTTTATCTTATGATATTTTTTAAACAATACAGTTGCGTGACCACAGCTGAGTTTGTTTTTACACCGGTGTAACCAGTTTCTTATTACATGGCCCCACTTATGTTCCATTTAAAAACTGGCCCACATTAGAAACCTGATGGTTTTACAACAGTGTAAAAAGATTCCCCCCATCACGTGATCTGAATAAAAATAACAGTGCACGTCATCACGTGGCCCACTATAGATTCCCATTCTTTTTGTCTGTGAATTTTTACACCAGTGTAAATGCTATGGGATGGCCCCCACTTGATCTTATGCTTTTCTTAAAAATACTTTTACATGCCCAACTGAGTTTTTTTACACCACTCAAACCAGTGTGCTAGTTACATGGACCAGTTTACAAACCCATCTTCCTAACTTTACCCCGGTGTAAAACGTTATACATTAGCCTGTGTGCCAAATGAGACGACAAAAGTGGTGTAAAAAAAGGAAAAAATAAGAAAAATTATGTGGCTGTGCCCCCAATCAACATCAAAAAAAAAAGACACTGCCTGGTTTTTTTTTTCAACCAATTAAAATGATTGTTGCCACTCACCAAGTACACAATCTTTTGTGGTTCCATGGGCCCACTTCTTATAAATTTTCCACTACTTATACCATGCTTTTGGTACCCAAAAAAACCGGAAAAGTCAGTTGCTAACAAAGATAGGCAAAACAAAAAGGTTTTTTTGTTATACTTGTTTTTTATATATTGTTTATATTTGTTCAGTTTTCCCTTAGGCTAATATTTGTTATTTTTACTTGATAATGACTATGCAGCCATGAGTGGCAATGAAGAAAGACCTCCTAAATTCCACGAAACGACCGGAAAGGCAAACTAGTACAAGTTTGGCATCGTTCACAAATGGGGATACGCCCCGGCTCAACCACTCCACCGCCCCCGCCAATGTTGACTAATCCAGCACTGATGCCGCCACCCCGCCAACATGTGTTGACTAGTACTCCGCTGACGCAGCCGCCGCCACCTTCTGGAGGTAGGGCTGCGGTACGGCCTATGACCGAGGCAAGTCCCTGGCGCACGATGCCTACGGGGCCAGGCCGTCATATTGTCCACTGCCGTTGCGCTCCATCCCCGCGGGTCCCGTGGGATCTCAGCCCCACGGGCGCTATATCAGCCAGCAACCAACCTGGGCGGGCACGCTAACGAAGGTAACAGGCGGGGGACTGAAGTGAAACTGCTGGATATGGGATGGGGGTTACCATTGGGTGATGATGGGAAACAACTTGTGCCGAATGCTAGTCCTAACGTCGGCGCGGCGGCAAAAAAGACCCGCCTTCGCAAAACCACAGCAGACTCTACATCAGGGACGGCAAAGGCCCCCATACCCGTGGACGACTACACAGACCTTGAAGACGACCTTGCTGGTTTTGACTGGCCCTCGGACGACGAAACTGACTCTGATGCAGTTATGTCGCCAAAAGGGCGTTGGTAGAGAAGTACCTGGATTTCGGCTTACATGCGGTCAAATGTGTCTAAAAAAAATAATGTAGGTGTGATCGCGTGTCCTTGTTGTGGTTAATGTTTCCGATTCGGTGGCTGGAGCTTTTTTACACCGGTGTAAAATGGTCCCCCACCCCCCTTGTTTCTGTTATGTTTAATGTTTTATTTCCTATGTGGTATCCATGCATGTTTTAATTTTTTACACCGGTGTAAAATAGGCCTGGTGAACTGTGTTATCCATGCAAAAAGCAGCAAAAAATCCAAACACAAAGCCACAAAAAACTTAGCTCTGTGCAAAAATCCCAACCCGTCTAAACATAAACAGATACAAAGCTAGATATTTTATAAGTAAAACCAAAGAGCACGACATAAAACCCCCCCACCACCCCACCCAAGATTTGGGTTATTGTTTTTACATACATACGACATAAACAGAACTACTACTAGGTGATTTAGATGGTTTTAATAAAATGCCCGTTCCGCACAAAACGTCATAGCTCTGTCCGGAACAAACATTTACACCATCACCCAACAAAAAACACACGACGGCTCGGCAGTTTTGTTACAAATTCATACTGAACTTAGAGTTAAAACAGTTTTTACCACCAAAAAGATGCAGAAATATCACGGGCTGGGGGGTGCTTCATACACATCTAAGGCGCTGGTTCTTTGTTCTTCGTTGGGCAGTTCCTGGAATCATGGTCGGTCACAAATTCAAAGCATGTCTTGCACTGACGAGGATGCTTCTTCTTCTGGTTTGCGGCCTTCTCGCCAGGTCCCACGAGTCGACGATTAGTGCCACAGCCCTTGTTCCTTATACCCTGCGGATTGGTGCACGAGACTTCAACATCTTCTTGTACCCCCAGCAAGTCAGCAATCACATTCACGTTCCCCGTCTCCCCCTGAAGTGGCTCGCTGCTGCTCCTAAAAACATCATCCTTGATACACTTGATCTTTTCTGAAAACATGGATAAACGATCAGGTGAAACGCTTAGTCGATCAACACATTGATTAAACATGTCAAGCAGCGCATTTCGCATAACAGCATTGTCGGTGTGGTCAACTCCATAACGCGCGTCTACGCTGAACACAGATTTTGGTAGACGTCGCGCCTCCACCTGTCCATGATGTACTTCTCGGGGATTTCCTGAACTTTGGTGTATCTGAAAACACAGAAAATGTGCCTGCACAAGTATCCAATCCGGGTCCAGGAATTGCATGAGCATGTTACATCACTGTTGGAGTGGACCCTAACCTGTGTTTTCAAAAACAAAAAGTTTTCAGGCGACAAAAAATAAAAAAAAGACAAGGAAAACATATAAAAAAAATAAAAAAAAAAACAGTTCGAGATACTACCGTGTAGTCGTTAACGGATCTGTGCGCTTGTCAAGGTGGGTTACAGTGTACACCTTTACCCCGTCAACTTCATCTTGTTTGGTGATGAAACACCACAGCAACGACTTCTGGATTTCCTTTCGAACTTCATGGAATATTGTTTGAGAATAAATCATGGCGCATTGCTTTTCGATCGCCATACCGGTCTTAAATTCAGGAAGGCGCCAATCAGTTTGATGCTCCGCAACCCTTTGCCTGTATCTTTGAGAGTCCATCGTTGTATCAAAACACAACAAAAACTGCACAAGCGTATTCGCCCAGCTAGAATTACTTTGAATGACGCGTTCGAGCTTTCACACCGGGACGTTGTCTTCATGAGGCACGACATTGGAATTTCACGAAAGTAGGCGGTACCCACATCTCCCTGATATTAAACATGTCTCGCAGCCATTCATGATCTGCCAGGCCGTACTTGTCGAGCAGCTTCTCCCACCGGCTTTCGAACGTGGACGGTTTTATGTAAACATTCCAGACCAACTTGTGGATAGCCGCCCGTACTTCTGAGTTATCATGTGCAC
>JAUTDX010007469.1:0-40222 GCA_030844895.1 Ambrosia x helenae | reverse complement strand
AGGATTGTGAATTCCATTGATTGAAGGATTTGGTTAGAAATCAATTCAATTTTCAAATCCTTATCCTAGCCAACCAAACATCATAAGAATGGGAATTCAAATTTCAATTCCCTGGAAATCCATAGATTCAGTGAACCAAACAGCCCCTAAGAGTTTGAATGACTTTTATCATGACTTCAAGTTGTTCCTCATAGTTTCAAACAAGGTTTAGCTCATGGCCACTTCCTTTTTTTAACATGTTTCATCACATCACTTCATGCTCGATCATGTATATCATGTTTCTCATAGTTTTCTCTTTCTTAATAACAAAGGGACATGTGTTAGGAAAACCAACGTTTAATCTCACATGTGTATTTAACCACAATCATATAAACCCTCACAAATTTATGCAGGGGCATTTATGGTTTGGTTAGAAAACGATTTTTTTAGTTTTTAGTTCATTTGCTTCGTAATTTTCAAATTGTGTAGAGAATTGGTTTGGTTTGTGTTATACCCAACGCCAATTTGTTAAAATTGGACCGGGATGGCATTAAATGATGGGCTACATATTAAAGTTTTAGAACTAAGATAGTAGTTATTGGGAATGAATCCCAACAACATCAGATAGTATTGACACTTCCTAATTCTCTCTTTCTTTTAAATGACCGATGCTTTTACTCAGATTATTAATGCTTATTATCGCACAGACGATTTCTATTTACATTTGTAATGAAGGTAACAATGATATGTGTTATAGCCTATTTGTCTCTATAGCAATGGTGTGAGCGCGATTGGAGCACTCCTACTTGATCTAACCCTCTACATATAAATTTTCCGCTATTCCATGATATCAGAAAAAAATAACAAATAACATTTACTCCATAGAAATCAAATTGACGTTCCACCAAAAAGGTTCGTGCCTCTACATTGTTTAAACGTAGGGTCTTTTAGACACATGAAGAAACACAAGTCCAAATCCATGGATAAGGTTCTAATATGTTCAACGGTAGGGTCCAATATAGACAAAATGAATTTAAGCTAGGGTTTATATAATGCTCTGAGATGTGGTAAAAACTTGCAAAACGAACAATACTGTGAGCTCGTTATAGGAAGGAAACATGAGGTTTCTCTCTTAACAACCCTCCGACGTGAGAATACTATATACTTTCTCAAAGATAAATAGGTAGTGAGAGTGAGTAGAGCAAGATCCTTTTTACCTTAGACCAAGTGTCCTATTTATACTCGGGGATGGATGAAAAGGAGTGAGAGAGAGGTCACTGTCAAGAATATCCGTTATGTCCCCCTTGCCCTAGCCATGGCGCCCATAGAAGCGGGAGCACGTCCGTGTGGCCTGATTGGCCACACTTCGTTATCTAGACGCACTATTTGTCTTGATCGCTGCCGACTGTTGTGGATGTGCAACGCCTTATTAGCTGACCGTCACTGTCGGATGTACTTCTTATCCCAATTAGTTAATGGGAAGGGCAATGTGGTACTATTGTTAGTGATCCGTGTTTGGCCACCTGTCACCGTCATTGTACGTCATGTCCCCCTCGCGGTCACATTTTGGTGAAGGAGCACCCGGTACAATGTCTGCGTGCGAGATTGGTTACACGTCATTGTCCCTTGTACTGGGGCATCTTCCGCCGCAACTACGTGTCCACCAACTTGTGGGCCTGACTAAGCTTGTGCTAACTCATTTGTGGGCTAAGCATGGTGTATGGAAGTCTAATCCTATAATTCTCCTGTCTTAGCTATAGCCTTAACTCAACCTAAGAGGGAGGTCCACGCCCATATCTCTTCAATTCATTATTTTCATAGTCTGTAACGTGTTAAGTGTTAGCTTAAGATTTTATTCCTATCCGAAATCCATACTTATAACCATGGAAGCAAAACCTTTGATTTTTCTTGATTACAATTTCTTAACCATTTGATTTTGGTTTACATCTATAAAAAGTCGTTACTAAACTTATTTAAAACAAAGCCACATAGTCTACCTTAAAAAGATTGATGTTATCTACTCCGTATGTTTTAGAGACTAGCACACCGACACCCGGTGACATTTCCGTCATTTCACCTATATATAAAAATCCAGGGACTCAACTGTAATTAAAAAAATAATATCAACTATTTTATTTAAAGAAAATAATAATATCCCAAAAAAATAAAAAAAAATATAAAAAACCCCATTGTCTGTCACCACAACACTACACTCACTCCGCCATTATTATGTCCGTTTAAAACCAACCCCTGTTTCTCTCTCTAAACATAATATGCTCTCTCTCTAAAACCTCTCACACCCATCTCATCTCGCCGGAAACAATGGCGGATTCCGGCACCACCACACCGTCGTCCAATCACACCGTTACCCTCACCTCCAAAACACCTATCTTCGGCCAAAAAACTCTACGTCATCATCTCCATCACCGTAATAATCGTAACACTAATCCTCATCCTAATCTCCCTCTGCATCCGTCGCAGCTTAAACACCAAACGACGTCGTAGGATGCGCGTAAAACACAGCTCAGGTCTACTTCCGTTGGTATCCGAAACAGTTAAAAAAGATGATGAAGATGATGATCGGATGGTGGAGATTAAACCGATTATTAAAGTTGTGGAGGGTAAGATGGTAAATACTAGCTCTGCTAGTAATGAATCGGGTACGAGTAATGCATCATCGGTTGATAATAATAATAATAATAATATGAGTAATTTAGGGTTTGGGAGATGGTATGGGTTGAATGAGCTTGAATTAGCGACGAGATGTTTTGCGACGGAGAATGTGGTTGGTGAAGGAGGGTATGGGGTTGTGTATAGAGGTGTGTTACGTGATGGCTCTGTTTGTTGCTGTTAAGAACCTCATGAATAACAAGTTAGTTTTTTTTTTCTTTTTTTTTCGGATTTTAATTTAATTTAATTTAATTTAATTTAATTTCTGTTATAGTTGTTAATTTCTTAGATCTGATAAATAATAACTAAAGATATTTCTTATGATTGAACATTTGAATGTGATTAAGTGTTTTATTAATTATTAATTAATCCAAGGATATAATAGACTGTTTCTTCAAATGTAAGTGTTACTGTGTTTTGCATTGTTTAGTTTGTTACACAATTAAAATCTTAATTTTAGTAGATGATGATGACGTGTAATGATAACTTATTTTTTATGTTTGTTGTACATTTTAGGTTAGGCTCTGTTCTTGAGTTTCATTTAACGATGGAAAAGAATGAATTTCGATAAATGTAAGGAAAAAAATCATGTTTCACAGTTTTTCTTTATGGAAAAAGTGGAGAGATTTGAAAGGAAATAATTTTAATACATAAAATTTTTATTTTCTTTGAAAGTCGTGATCACGGTACTTAATTAAATCTTTCATTTCCAATCCTTTTCTTTTCACTCTTTAATTCTTTTTTATTTTCTTTTCTTTCGTTTATAAAACTTAAGAGATGATTGTTTGCGTCGCTCTAGCAGAGGTCTTGGATCGAATCCAATAATAGTAGTTTTTCGGTAACGAGTTCTCACACTTAAAAACCTAAAGCAAATGGTTACTTTATCATCCAAATCTTTTTGAAAAGGAAGAGCTTTGATTTTGGGATTAATTACTAGCTTACTTTCAATTTTAGTTTCTTTATATTGAATGATTACCTTATCTTTATTCCACTTGTATGTTCTTTAATTTTACACCTCCAACTTCTTTATGCTAAAGAGGCCCTTGACCTAGCTGAATGTCTTTATTTGTTGTAAAGACAGATATTTTATTTTTTATATAGTACTCCAAACATTAAAGTTAAATAATAATAATAATATTAATGTTCATCTTTGGAAAATGGGATCTGAACAAAAATCTACATTGAATAAATTAGAAACTGGATCACATGGTCATTGTTACAAAGAATATTATATAAACATTTCCCATAGTTCGGATACAGACTGTTGCATATGTTTAGTACTTTTATTATAATTCTTTTATTTAAAAAAGTTTGGTCATATTCTATACCTTTGATCTGCAGCAAAGACCAACTGTTCATTATTTATGTACTTGTTTAGTTATGGGGCTCGAGGAGACTTTAGAAGTAGATGATCCGTTACTCTTGGTGCTAACCATTTGCTCCTATTAGTTTTATTAATATATTAATTAATTAATCATTATTATTTTTTGTCTAAAATATTATATCCCATATTCCCATACCTAGGCATAATTAAAACTTTTATGTTATGACAAAAATAATGCAGCATGTAGTGCTATCTGACTTGAATGATTTTTTTTTTTTTTTTTTTGTATTTTGTAGGGGCCAAGCAGAGAAGGAATTCAAGGTAGAGGTAGAAGCTATTGGAAAAGTAAGGCATAAAAACCTTGTGGGTCTTATTGGATTTTGTGCAGATGGTGATAAAAGGTAGTGATGACTTGCATCTTGGACTGATTTTCATCTATAGGTTGGGAAATAGAATTGGGTCAAATGGGTTAGGCGCAAGTTAAACGGGTCGGGTCAACTTGGAAACACTTTTTTTTAGATTTAAGATAGTTAATGACAGATGTGATTAAATCCAACTTGTTTTAATAAACTGATTTAGGAGATTAAAATACATTTTAGATGAGTTATGACCCATTTTCTATGTTAAATATTTTAGCTTTAACCCATTTGACCCGTTAAAGATAAAGCAAACCAACGGACGCGTTCTCATGCAGGTTGCTTGTATATGAATATATTGACAACGGAAATTTGGAACAATGGTTGCATGGGGATGTTGGACCTGTCAGCCCGTTAACTTGGGACATCCGAATGAAGATTGCAATTGGGACTGCAAAAGGGTATGCTAATATATGCTTCTTCTTAATTCTCATATCAAGAAATTAATTTCATCAGTATATCATTAAATATTATGACGTTACCAGTAACTGCAGATGCAGGAAATTTGTTCAACCAATGATTAATGTGTAAAATTTGTGATCCTAACATTGTATAATTGCATTAGGCTGGCATATTTACATGAAGGATTGGAACCAAAAGTTGTACACCGTGATGTTAAATCAAGCAATATTCTCCTAGATAGAAATTGGAACGCGAAAGTGTCCTGATTTTGGACTTGCTAAGTTGTTAGGCTCTGAGAAAAGCTATGTGACCACACGAGTCATGGGCACATTCGGGTTAGCAACCTCACCAATCTTTTTTACTTCCAAATTTTCTGAATTTTTTATCTTATAATAAAACACGTATGATTGATTTGCAGATACGTATCACCTGACTATGCAAGCACAGGAATGCTAAATGAGTGCAGTGATGTCTATAGTTTTGGTGTTTTACTCATGGAAATAGTTACAGGAAGAAGCCCTGTCGATTATTCTCGAGCACCTGGAGAGGTACTATAAGTATAATATTGAAAATTTGAAATAGATCTGCCAGATGTGCGGGTTTGGTAATGAGTCAAAAAATGGGGTTGGGCTGAAACACGTCATTGTCCTGTATGGGTGCAGTAACGGGACAAAATGGGTTTGCGTCGAAACATGTCAATTAACTAGTACGGGCGGAAACATGTAATTTTCTAGTATGGGTTGAAATGGGCAGGGTGGACCAGTGTAAATAAACATGTTATGTAATTAACTCTTTTTGGTGGATTTGTTGTAGATGAATTTGGTTGACTGGTTTAGAGGAATGGTGGCAAGTCGTCGAGGGGAAGAGTTACTAGACCCGAAGATTAGTGTACAACCAGCTTCTAGATCTTTGAAGCGTGTATTGTTGGTGTGCCTTCGGTGTATAGATATGGATGCAAATAAGCGCCCGAAAATGGGCCAAATTGTACACATGCTCGAGGCAGATGATTTCCCTTTCCGCACAGTGAGTCTTCTCAAAACTACTTTTCCTCACTCGTTTTAGACACAGTTTGGTTCAGCCGGTTTTGATGAAACTCTGGGTCAAACAGCTAAACTACCGTTTTGAAAAAAAGGGCAAATCAAACTGGCCGGGTTGGTTTGGTAGGTTGGTTTGGTAGGCTGGACCAGCCAAAACGGTTCAGTTTGATAGATGGTTCATGAGTATTAATAAGCATATGCATATCTGCATATTCCAACCTAATAACGATAAAAAGTTAAATAACAAAGGTAAACGTTTGGTTTGGTTTAGACGACCGATTCCAAGTTTCAAACCATGAATTGAACTGCTGAACCCAGTTTTTTCAAGCTGTAAACTGAACTGTATAAATCTCAAACCGGCCAAACTACTTGATCTGCTTCGGTTTGGAGGGTCAACCAGTTTTAACAGTTTATCATATGTAAGATGTGTCTAGGAGTTGTTCCGGTTTGTTGGTTATTTTAACATTTGATAATTTTGATATGTGTTTAAACGAGTCATTTAGGCATCAAATTAAAACTACAGTTTCGGTTAGTTTTTTGCCAGTTTTTTAAGAGGGAATTCGCAAGGAACTATACATAGTTTTGTCATAGATCCCATTATGAAAAACACTAAAAATCCTCAAAAAATAAGTGCTTTTACATCTTGCAGGAATCCCGACCGCCAAGAGACACTGCTACGCTCAGTTCGAGTGTGGATGCTGCAAATAAAGGGCCTTCTACAAACTAGTTTTCTCGAGTGTGTATGTGAGTCTAGCTATCGCAATTTATTTGTTCTTTCTAGCTAATATGATGATATATATATCTATAATTCATACCCGAACGCTTTACTGTATCAAAATGTTCCCATGGAGGAAGTTGTAAACTCTGTAAATAGAGTGATTATATGTAATTTGTACTCGAAACTATCTGCTACATGTAAACACAACACTCATATAGTCATATATTGAAGATAATAGTAGTTCCTTTTGTTTGTAGCATCAGCATGTAGTTGAGTTGGTTACGGAGATCAAAGATTTTAAAAAATGATATGGCCAGGTTCAATCCGCAACGTCAAGGAGGAACTTGACGCGTGATTGAACCACCATCTGAGCTCGATTTACCTCTCACATGATGTGATCCAATCTTTTGAGAACACAACCTTTATGAAAAATTAACCCATTAATCCTGAAATAAAGATCCATTTGTTAGGCCATATTATTGTCAAGTGATAGTGTATCATGTAGACAACATGCTTTCATCACATATACTCGGTAAACATCTGTAATGGTTGAGTGATAATACTCATGTGTTCACTTCATCCTATGTGGTTGCCATCGTTTGGCAACACATTAGTTCCTGGTGCAACATACAACCAATTTATGCGTTTTCAGTGCAAGATCTTTTTCAAGTTGTATAAATTGTGCCCTAAAGAAAAGGTGCATTCAGTCTATAATCGTCGTAAGCATGCTAGGTTTTGTGGAAAGTTTGATATAATTGGATCTTTAATAATATTCCTATCAAGAAGGAAAAAAAAAATGGGGCAACATTAAGACGTTTAGTTTCTTTTGAATCAAAAACCACTACTCGTAAGGTTGGATATTTAGATTCACATATATGAAAGTCCTTCGATGTATGAGATTTTCTTTGTTGTTCTTTGGCTTTAGCCATTGGTCCTTATTAGTCAAGTCACCAAAAGAGTCATTGACCAACCATTTTTTACCAAAATAGCCACCTTCCATTTTTTTAGGAGAGTCGGCTCACGATTTCCGAGGCATCTAAGGCTTCTCCAAGAGGCTTCGGCCCAAAAGCCAACCATTGAGCGACACGTGTCATTACTAGTGGGACACCTCTCCAAGAAGACGGGACACCTCTCCGAGAGGCTTCAGGAACAAGGAGACCCCTCCGAGAGGAATACCTTTCCAAGAGGCTTCACAGCAACCACCACCACCATCTCCACCTCCACACCTACCACTCACCACCATCACCACCGAAACATTACCACAATCACCACTGGTCACTACCTTAGGAATCAACGACGCACATCTCATGAATTTCAGGTTGGTTTTTATTTAATTGCACATGTTTCTGTTTTTTTTTCTTTATGATGAGGGTTGAGGGGGTTATGGATGTGGGTGTGGTGGTGTGTGGACGGTTGCTCTGGAAGGGGTGGTTGCTGTTGAGGTCGGGGTGATGGGTGGTTGCTGTGGAGGTGGTCCCTGAAGCTTCTCGGAGAGGTCTTCCTGAAGCCTCTAGAAGAGGTATCCCACTAATAATTACACGTGTCGCTCAACGGTTGGCTTTTGGGTCGAAACCTCTTGGAGAGGCCTTAGATGCTCACCGACTCTCCCAAGAGATAGATGACAGATAACTATTTTAATAAAAATGGTTGGTCAATACCTCTTTGGGTGATTTTCCCTTATTATTATTTTTTTTGAACGGCCAACGAAATTCACTAAGAACTTTCTTCGGAGTCCCTACTCAGTCAAATCAGGACCCCTTCCACCCGGCATAGCCAGACATGTAAGGGAGCTCCTGATTTCACCAAGTCCACCAGTTTTGGGAAAAACCCGACTATCCGCCCGCCAGATAGCACGAAAATGGAATAACCGTTTCGCTTATTATTACTATCCGCTTAAACTACCAACAATCCCCAACCGTTTTCAACGTATAAAAAAGCAAAAAAATCGTCACCTCCTTCATTTCATAAACAAACAAACAAACACCAGATCCAATTTACAGAACAAACAAATCTCCAATGGCTGAAAAAATAATACAGAGGTTAGAGGCAGCCGTAACACGTCTAGAAATCTTCTCCAACCGTTCTAAGCCACAAGCTGCCACACTCGACGCCGCATCATCCTCATCTGAACCGTCGATCGTCGCATTCGACGATCTGATCACCGAATACGTCGAAAAGGTCTCCGGTTCAGCGGATAAGATCGGCGGACAGGTTAAGGATATTACGAGTATTCTTAAAGAGGCGTTTATCGCACAGAAGGAGCTTCTTGTTAAAATTAAACAAACTCAGGTCACGATCGATGTTACGTGCATTGTTTTA
The DNA here is from genome assembly GCA_030844895.1 of Ambrosia x helenae. Lineage (NCBI taxonomy): Eukaryota > Viridiplantae > Streptophyta > Magnoliopsida > Asterales > Asteraceae > Ambrosia > Ambrosia x helenae. The sequence continues at coordinate 31,357 of JAUTDX010007469.1, read as the reverse complement.
ATTTGCATGAAAGGAAATGTTTATAATTATGAATATTTGATTCACGTGCATTGTTTTTGCATGAAAGCATGCATATCCTATACGAGTGGATCATAAAATATAACACAATGCTGATACACTGCCTAGGAAAAAGACAAATGAATCGCAAAAATGACACGATCAAAGATGTCAATAGAGCCTATAGCGAGCGCTATAGCGCGCTATGTATCTAAGCGGATTGGATTTAGAGATTGATAGCGAGATTTTTGTAAATTTATTTTCTTTATTTATTTATATTTGATAAAATATACATATAAGGTATTTCTTAAATTTTCTTATAGTGTATCGCTAAATATGAAATAACATCCGCTATTTCATCGTTATTGTTACGTAGCATATAGGTAGCTTGTCGCTATCGTCTGCTATTCGCTATTGACAACTATGGACACAATGACGAAAATAAAAAAAAGACACGATGCCAAATAGAAAGACATATTGATGTAACAAAAATTCTAAAATCTACAAGCTGAAAATCCAAAAGCGAGAACCTAAAATCTAAGATCTTAGAGTTTGTTTGGATGGTTCCAATGCCGCTAATATGAGTTCAATCGGAGTTCGTTTGGTAGCCTTCCTACGACTTCTTATTTTAAGGAGACTATGTATTTGAACCTTTCCCTATACTGTATACTGATTCATGAAAAACGCTGTGTCGTTTCAGTCAAACGACGTGGTGGTTCGCTGCATACAAAAACAATCTTTTTGGTCTATTTTGGGTTGGAGTCTTGGAGGCAAAACTAATACGCTGCATTTTTGAATTATCCGATAAATGCTTCAATAGTTCAATGTGAAAATGATCACATGATTCACAAAGATCATTAGAGAACATAACCTACACACCTTAGTTAGGCCTTAATGTTGCTGTAATTTATTTAATGATGTTAAAAATCAATTGTGCAGAAACCTGATGCTGCAGGAATGGCGGAATTTCTCAGACCGTTAAATGAAAAACTCAGTGAAGCAACGAGAATGACAGAAGGACCGCGTTCTGATTTCTTCAACCACTTAAAATCTGTTGCTGAAAGTCTGACCGCTTTAGCATGGATTGCATATACAGGGAAAAACTGCGGTTAGGAACAATTATTGTTTGAGACTTGTTTTTTTATATGAAGTATATAGACTTTTGCACCAAGGTATCTATTATTAACTCTTATCTTCCAGGAATGAGCATGCCTATTGGACATGTTGAAGAATGTTGGCAGTCAGCTGAGTTTTACAATAACAAGGTACTTGCATACAATTTGTAACTGGTTAATGTGACAATGCATAACTTTTTTAACCATTTAAAGTAACCTACTTACCATTTTTATTTACCTTAATGCAACAAATTACATAATTTGCGTGTGTATCCGTCATGGGCCAGACTTGTGAAGTTAGTATCCGTCAATTAGATTATGGCGTCAAGCAGTTATGTTAACGCTGCTTGAACTGAAAGGTCATGTTGTTTCATGTCGTATAAATGTAGATGTTGAACAAATTGTTTGAGGAAAATATGTTGCATGCACCTCATCTTTTATCTACGATTTCACTTTGTGCATGACTATTCCAGTTTTCGTATTTGCGTTGCAAATAACTGCCGCCTGCTGGCAGATTGTTTCTAGTTATAAAATGCGGAGTCATCCCACCTTGTCGTTATTGGTATATTGAAATTGTTGATTGTAGGTTCTTGTAGAATACAGAAATAAAGATTCGAGTCACGTGGAATGGGCGAAAGCTCTCAAGGAACTTTATGTACCAGGGTTAAGGGATTATGTAAAGAGTCATTATCCTTTGGGACCCGTATGGAGTGAAACAGGGGTAACTGTATCTGCTTCATCAAAGTCTTCTAAACCAGGTGCTCCTGCTGCTCCAAATCCCCCACCAGCTTCACTTGCCAGTTCATCATCTTCTTCATCATCTTCGTCCCGTCCACAACAAGGAATGTCTGCTGTTTTTCAAGAAATTAGTTCAAAGCCTGTTACTGCTGTAGCTTTCCTTTACATCTTTTTGCTTGTTTATGAGGTGGCAAGATGGGTGGGTCAGTTGGGTGGTTGTATAATAGTTCAATTTATTTTCAGGGTGAAACAAGTCATTCTTTAGTGCAGGTCGAGACGGGTTGGGTTAACCCACAAAACTTTTTGTGCCTCTTTAAATGAACTATAAATAGTCAATGAGTTGATAATGGTTACAAATTTAATTAAATTATTTGAATAAATTGAATTAGAAGGTTGTAGATCACTTACTCCTTTAAGTAAAAGGTTCAGTTGACCCTTTTGGCTTTGGCTTGGTGGTGTCAAGGTGCTTCTCCGTCGAAGGTCAAGGGTTCAAGTCTCACTTGAGACATAGGTGTAGAATTTAGGGTGTGTGTTTGTTGTTCAGAAAAGAAAAGGCTGAATAGGATGAGTATACAAACACACTTTCTTTGTATATTTCTTAAAAGAAAGGTTTTAAATGATCATTTTTAACAAGAACACTCAAAATATCTGAATTAAACAGTTTAGAAGGTGGTATGTAGTACCAAGTCTTTGCGCGACATTCGCACTGTTTGTCCAGTCTTAACTAAAAGGTTAAATTCACACACATTTGTCGTGTTAGAGATAAAGAAAATATCCAAGTTGAGCCATTTATATGAAATGCCACCTCTACTTGACTACTGCCGCATTCTTTCTCTCGCTCTCTCTCGTTCCATTAAATAGTTATTTACTCAGTTTCATGTGTTTAGGATTAAGAAAAGTTACAGATGACATGAAGACGAAAAACCGCACAGATAGAGCAGGATTTGTGAGTTCTGGCGAAAAAGAACCTCGCAAGAGTGCACCATCAGCTGCTAAAGTTGGTCCTCCAAAACTTGAGCTCGTAATGGGTCGCAAGTCAGTATTATTTAAAATATTATCTTCCTATTTTGTTATAGAAACTGACATCAGATTATTAATTTAAATCGCGGTTGTGTACCCTTTCACACATGCTGCAGATGGGTTGTTGAGAATCAAATTGGTGTGAAGAATTTGTCTATTGAGGAGTGTGATCCAAGGCAGACAGTTTATATTTATGGATGCAAAGATTCAGTTCTTCAGATAAAAGGTAACAGTTTTTTTCCCTTTGTAGAGTAGTTTCCATTCGAGTTGGCAACATGGGCGGGTTGAATGGTTTGGGTAACGCCAAAAAGAATACCATTATTTCTAGTAAAAAAGGGTTGTGCCGACCCACAAACAATTTTCGCCCATTTATTGAAATTTGTAAATTATAATGTATTAAGTATGATTATAAATCTATATTACCTAAGAGGAGTGTATAAATTTTTTTAAATAAAATGAAGTAGGACATTATAAGTATGTTAATATACTTCAAGCAACTTTTGACCTGTTTGATCTATTTGACCCGTCTCATCTTTAACAATTTTTGTATATTTTTACCTGTTAAGAGTTGTTTCCAATAGAATACAACCCGGATTAACCAAGTCTTATACAAGTTGCTACTTCTAGTTCCCATCATTTTTGTGAGTTTAGGTGACTGTTGTTCATTAGTTAATCTGTGTTCATTAAGAGATGTTATTACTTTATGCAGGGAAAGTTAACAACATAACTGTTGACAAATGCACAAAAATGGGCGTTATATTTACGGTCAGTGTGAATTTGTGATTTATGTAAATATATAATATTTTGGTTAATAGATTTATGTACATTTGGGACATGGCCTTATTGGTGCTTGCATTACTATCTAAAACTCTAAAAAACAGGATGTTGTAGCTGCTTTTGAGATTGTTAATTGCAGCAGCCTTGAGGTGCAATGCCAGGTATCTTACTTTACTCGTTCCCTTATTACGGAAAGTAGACTTGGCAAAAATGGACTAGTTGGTAATGATCCAAGTAGGGCAATTTTTGTTTTGACGAAACATGTCAGGCTGGGTTGGGTTGACCCAAAACACTTTTATAGTTCAAAAGTTTTATCTTAATAATAAATAACTAGTGTGTCACATATGATTCCAATAGTCATTATTCCATAATAATCGATTTTTTGAATAAAATGATTAGGGAGGTTTTTTGCATTATACATGTATTCTGGACAACGTTTGACCTGTTTGACCATTATATAGCTAATCTCATATTGTTCAATGTGGGTGATTACAGGGTTCAGCCCCTACCATTTCAATAGACAACACAGCAGGTTGCCAGCTGTACTTGAGCAAAGATTCTCTAGAATCTTCTATCACAACTTCCAAGGCAAGTGAAGTTAATGTGATGGTTCCTGCCCAAGATCCTGATGCTGATATGGTATGCTTTCCGTTTTTAGATATTTTTACTATGCGTAGGTCATGCAGGTTGGATAACAGATCAAACGGGTTAGAATCAACGTCTATAGTTTTTAGTATGGGTTGATAGGACAATAGCTTTGCTATTTGTGAGATTTAATATGTACGGTTGTTGTTGTATGTTGACAAGTTAAACCCCAACCCAACGTGTTTATTAAATGGGCTAGCCATGTCGACATGATCTACCCTAACCATTTATTTCGTGTTGGGTATAGCTTTCTACTACTTTGGATGACTTTTGATCCGCTTTTAGTTTAGCGTTCAGCGAACTTTTAATCCGTTTTAGTTTTGCTAATTAATTTAGTTTAGTTCACCCAATTGACCCGTACACAGGTTGACTTCGTTTATTATTCTCAAGGATTGTGTAACGGTATTGTTGCAGGTGGAACATCCTATGCCACATCAGTACATTCACACTTACCAGGATGGCCACTTTGTTACAACCCCCGTCTCTCACTCTGGAGCGTAATCAGGGGGGTACGCACACTGAGTTTCAACCATCTCCTAAAATTTGATTACATAAGTGCTGACTGAGTTTGGAAAACTGGAGTTTGATTGCTGTTGTGTAGGTATTTGGTTCTAAAACATTATTATTATTATTATTGGACCACAAAGACTCAAAAGACTTGTATCCCAACCAGATTTTGTTGTAATAAAGGGTCATCCTAGAATTTAATCTGTGCTTTAAGTTTTACACACATAGCTATGATTTACACGGCAACAAACTTGCATACCGATTTTTACTTGTGTATCATCTAATATATTTATAAAAGACGTTCTTTCGATACATGAAGCTAAATAACTGACATCTTTTCGGATAGATGTGTGAATATACAAAACACTTGTCCAACGTGCGTTATCAAAGGTTGCGTATCAAAAAGTTAATGAAGATATCAGTTTTGTTTCCTCTGAAAAGAAGTCTTTGGTTACTAAAAGTTCAGCTTGAGACTGCAACTTCTGTTTTTGGATATATATAGGATTTGATAAAGACAGTTAGACCGGTATACCCATATTCATGTTTGGATCCGGGTGATCATCGGCCATAAACCTGATCGGACCGAAAAAGAAAGGCCCTTCAAGGACCGGACCAAGTAGCCCAACTGGTTTCGGATTTGGTCGTGTTACTTAACAGTAGTTTGAGCTGCAGAAGGGTGGACAAGTATGAAAGAAATTTAAGAACCATCCAATGAATTTGCACCTGGATTCTCACCTAGTGAAACCATATTCTTTTTCAATGATGTCTTAACCATATGAAAATGCGCGTTTTGATGTATCTGATTTAACTAAATAGCATTGCTGTTGGATCAAAATGTAGAGCAATCTAAATTTTATACAATCATAACGTATTTATATGTGACCCGACTCATAGATAGGACACATACAAAGAAAAGCATAAAACGTGTATAAATGGAAAACTAACATGAGTTATCAAAAGATAAATTCGCATGAATAGTTAATATACCGTTGAATGAGAACGTATTATATTGATCCCATATGATTCAGAAATAAATTTACGACGAAACATAGACCAACTGAAAGTGTACATAAAATAACCACGGAAACGTATTATATTTGACATGACTTCCTTTAAAAAATATAAAATTACGCACGTAATAAATAGTCTTTTAAGGTAAAGGAACGATATGGATAAACTCGGAACTTTAGAAACTCTTACAAAGTTCTTAAACAAAGTGACAAATTAATTTTTTTTTAAAGAAACTAGCGAAAGAAAAAAATAGTTAAATAGGAAATAGTATTTGGTAGATAAAATTGCAATTTTCAAAAGTTAAGGGACTAAAACTGTATTTTGGTGAAATTTTGAGGGTTATCGGTGGAAAACCCACCGCCATACCCTTTTAAGATATATAACAATAGGTTCTGGGGCTATAAATGAGTCTAGCCGAGCCAGGGTGGGCTTGAGCTCGACTCGTTTAAAAACCGAGTCGAGTCGACTCGTTTTTCTTAACTAGCTAAAATGTTGGGCTCTGGCTTAGCTCACCAAAAGCTTGAGCTAGCTCGTGGCTCGTCGAGTCGGCTCATTTATTTTTTTAAGTTAGAAAAATTGTCAAATTCAAAGTGGTTTGCGTGTCGAGTAATGGTTGCAAGTTCGAAAGGCAAGTGGAGGAGTGGCATTTTGTGATGGTTGCAAAATCATAGTGGCGCTTTTCAATAAATCAAAATCGTATGAATGGTCGGATTTATTTTCTTACATTAAAAATGAATAGATAACCATTTGAAGCCTCTACTTTAAAAATAAGTTATACTTTTAGCTATACGGAGTGGTGGGGGAAGAGGGATGAAAGCTTTTTTTTCATTGAGCGAAAAAGTAGCCCTGAGAAAAGAGAGTCTTTCTGCGGAATCTTCAGCATAGCTGAAAACACGTTCTTGTTCCTATTAACAAAACATCCCCTTTTTCTTCACTCTTTCGGAACCGGTACAGAAATGGGTGCTTTTGGTGTGGGAAAGCTGCTGGCGGGGCCCCAGTAGTTTGAGTAACTAGCCTCTAAGGTTAGCGAGGTTCCTGCTATGGTGAAGTGTGAAAGATCTTTACTATAGTGGGAAGAAGACAGGTGGGAACGAGCAGACCGAGAGCAAAGCAAGTTCCAGTGGTGGGTTGTCTTCCTGGTCCTATTTCAATCTTTTTCATGGTATGGAACTCACTTCATACCTGCAACAGAGGAAAAGCTGCGGTAATGCTTACTCTCCTGGTCAATAGGGCTATTCAAACCAATCCCCCCTAAGCTGTTACTGCAAGAGCTGCAGATCTGATCCTAGAATAGAAGCTCAACCAGTTGCCGGTACTCTTTCATCAGCTGTGGGATGCTTAGACGGTACTAGTGCTTGAGTAAGCGGTGCTCCCTTTCTGTTTGCAATTACCGCTGCAGAATAGTCATCCCTAAAAGAAGCTGTTTTCAAATTCAAATAGGTTGCTTTTAGAATAGGTGCCATGTGACACTTTTGGGTCCCACGTGGGGGGGGGGGGGGGGGGGAATTGTGGGGAGTGGAAGGGGGGGGGGGGAGGAAATAATATTATATTGTGTTAAAGTTAAAAAAAAAACCCAACCAATAGAATAGTGCCACCTCACCCCCACCCCCCGCCCCACGCCGGTTGAAATATCCCCCCCCCCCTCATGCCCTCTCCACGCCACCACCCCGGACACTCTTAGGGTATCATTTGTGAAAAATAAAAAAAGTTTGGGCTTAAGTTTATACGAGCAAAAGCCAAGGAGCCACGAGCCGAGCTTACCTTGGTTATGGCTCGGCTCTTTTACAGATCGAGTCGAGCCGCCATGCCGACTCGTTAAAAAAAGCCGACCAGATTTCAAGCGAGCTTTTTGCCATCGAGTTAGCCGTGACCAAACTGAAATCCAATCAAAATACAGACCAAGACCGACAAGTAGGCATATGTTTGGCTCGGTTAGCCAATCTAGTCTAGTTAGACTTGCAATTACTTACCACAACAGTAACACTTCTGTTTGTTTTTGCTTTGTTTTGCTCTCATCCAGTTTTATTAAATCATCAGATTAGACAGCATAGCATTCCATTGTCGTCCAGCGGTTAGGATATCTGGGCTTTCACCCAGGAGACCCGGGTTCGATTCCCGGCAATGGAACCTTTTTGTTTTAATTTCCTTTCCGTTTTGCCTAAACAGTCCCTTCTCTTTTGGAAGCTCTCATTTTACCCCTAGAAGTTTTCAACTATTTTTTTTAGATCGTTATGGTTGAATAGTCGCTCGTTAAACACATATTGTCCCCAAGAGCAATAATGTTTCTTACAAACCAGAAAAATAATTGGTTAACACACATAATCTGTAGACATTGTCCCAACAAAGGAATTAAATTTGGTCCTATATAAATTGTAGAAAATCTTACTTCGACTTTAATACATGTCAATTTGTTTTAGGAGAAAATAAATCAAATATGAGGGATTCAAATTACTGAATTGCTATATCACAAATTTAACAAACATTAGAACGGCAACACCTTAGGTAAATCACACATCGTTCCGTTCTGTCCCAAGTAGAGAGAATGAGTTCATCGGTAGATGTTTGATTACTCTTGTTGACAACGGGTATCACTTAGCAAACTCATGATTTTGAGGATAGTAACCAATTTGGGTAATTTTCACCGTTTAATTTTCTCATACAAAGTCTGCAGTGTTTGGAATTTTCTTAAAATGATATGCTGGTCTAGTTGTAACTCTTGTTCTGACATTTCTTTTTATTTTTATTACTCTCTATGCCATAATGGAATTGAACAAACAGAAAATAAACATATGAACAACATCTTGTATTATCAACAACTTACTAAAACAATACAAACATATACAAAGGATTCTCATACAAGGATTCTTAACGGTTTGTATATAAATGGTTGATTTAGCTTCCTTACGGAAGGATTCTCGGGGCTTAATCCCCAAACGCCCTCACATCCTTGAAGCGGATGTCCTTTTTGTACAGTAAGTATGTTTTAGAGGCGACATTGTTGGACTTATGGACTAATTTCCGACCCGAGCACATGGGAGAGGGAGCTGATTGGATTAAAGGATAATGATAGTTATTTATTTTATGATTATCTAAGTTTAGGGATAATTGTAAAGAGTTTATTTATCTTATAATTTTAGAATCCTAGTCTAATACTAAAAGCCAAGTTTATGTGGCTATATAAAACCCATCAAGCCTATGATGAGGTTCATAAGTTGTAATTGAGTTTTGAGTTATTTTCTCAGTTATAATAAAATTGGAGAGCAAATTCTGGTTTTAATTCTCAGTTTTTCTCTTCATTCATATTATCGATTGGGACTTGAATTGGTATCAGAGCTGGTTCAATCTCCCACCGACTGTGTTTAAAGTCTCCGGCAGTCAAAGGATCGACAGGGGGACAAACCTGAAATCCCGACGTCAAGGGATCGACGGGGAAGACCGGCAGCGGCAGAAGGCGGCAACCGAACCTTTCTTCATCTGAAGTAGAAGGCAACCAGAAGGCTTTGTTAAGAAAGGACAAGAAGATAAAGTATTTCGGTTGGTAAAAGCATTATATGGTCTTCGTCAAGCTCCTCGAGCATGGAATCTCAAACTCGATGGGACGTTAAAATCTCTTGGTTTTACTCGTTGTCTTCAAGAGCAAGCAATATATATGAAGAACGAGAAAAGTGGTTTAATTGTTGGAGTTTATGTAGATGATCTCATAGTTACGAGTCCAGTGATCAAGAAGATCAAAAATTTCAAAAGGCAAATGGAGATGCAATTTGAGATGAGCGATTTGGGGATGTTATCGTATTATTTGGGAATCGAGGTGGTACAAGATGACTCTGGAATTTCAATTAAACAGGAGTCATATGCTAAGAAGATTTTAACTGACTCGGGTATGCTAGATTGTAATCCATCAAAATGTCCAATGGAACTAGGGATGAAATTATCTAAAGATGAAGATGGAGTTTCAGTGAACGAGACGAGCTATCGAAGAATAATTGGGTGTCTGAGGTATTTGTTACACACGAGACCAGATTTGGCACTTTATGTTGGAATTGCGAGCCGGTATATGCAATCTCCAAAAGAGTCTCATGTTGCAGCAGTGAAGCATATTCTGAGATATTTAGCTGGTACGGTCAGTTACGGGTTAAAATATCAGCGAGATGGTAACCGAGAGATTACAGGGTATAGTGACAGCAGTTACAACTCTGATAAAGATGATGGGCGGAGTACGACTGGACATGTTTTTATATTTGGGAATAAACCGATTAGTTGGTGCTCTCAAAAAACAAAAAACAGTGGCATTATCATCATGTGAAGCTGAGTTTATGGCAGCCACGTCTGCAGCTTGTTCAAGCAATTTGGTTAAGACGTCTCTTCAGCGAAATTACTGGAACGGGGGTGAAACCTATTATTATTCGGGTTGATAATAAATCGGCTATAGAACTTATGAAGAATCCAGTGTTTCATGGTCAAAGCAAGCACATCCACCCAAGGTACCATTTCATTCGAGAACGCGTTGAGAAGGGGGAAGTTTTGATCGAGTATATTTGTGGAGATGAGCAAAGAGCTGATGTACTGACTAAGCCACTCGCGAGAATCAAGTTTAGTGAAATGCGAGAGATGCTTGGTGTGAAAGACCTTCTAATTCCGGTTCGAAAATTAGGGGGTGATTGTTGGACTTATGGACTAATTTCCGACCCGAGCAAATGGTTGGATGGACCCGACCCGAGCACATGGGAGAGGGAGCTGATTGGATTAAAGGATAATGATAGTTATTTATTTTATGATTATCTAAGTTTAGGGATAATTGTAAAGAGTTTAACTATCTTATAATTCTCAGTTATAATAAAATTGGAGAGCAAATTCCGGTTTTAATTCTCAGTTTTTTCTCTTCGTTCATATTATCAATTGGGGACTTGAGACATAACGTATACTAACTTCGTTTGTGAGCCAATGGTGTAATCTCCTGCCTAGTTATGACTTTTCCATTCACGGCCTCTTTGATCTTCATAAAAGTCTACATTGGATTCGGCGAGAAGAAAAATTGCTTGTGCGGTGATCCTTACCACTTGTTGATGTATTTGGCGCGCACAAAAAGATGTCATGTTCAACGGTAAAAGAATGCCCATCAACTAGAGGAGATCAAAAGAACAACCTTCATGTGATAAGGTATAGGGCAAAACTAGTATCCTTAGACGTAGAGTGGGTCGATTGATTTAAATTTAAATTTTAAGTCTCTATTGATCATTTTATCGGTGGTTTGTCAGTTTCTAGCTTCTTGCTAGTTCTGTTATTGAATGAAATAAGTTTACCCGTTAAACAAATATTTAATTTTCATTTATAATTTTTTCCTAGTTTTTAAACCCGTGTGTCATGTCTATTCAAACAACTAACATGTATTATGAAGGTATTAAAAAAAAGTCAATGTAATCGACAAAGCATACATAATTGAAATAAACGAAGGAAAGGCTATTAATAAACAAAAGCTTTTTTTTTTATTTAAGGCATAATATATACTAGAATATGTGGTAACGGGTTGCCTCTTTAACCCGCTAAACAAAAACATTGTCCTTCGCTTTGGTACGCTCCCACTGAGAGTCTGAGACCGAACCCATAATCCTATCAAAAGACACACTTAAGACTAACATGCAAGCATGAGTTTTGTTCTGTGTCGGTTTGGTTCGGTAGCTCAGGTAAGACAACACTTCGATTTTTAATGTTTAGTTTGTCATTATCACTTGGAGCTAATGATTTTTTGGACATCGCTCTATAATGTTTAAGTGTATAACGCCAACTAAAATGGTTGTGGTATTTTGTTTCTATTATTATTACACTAGATGTTATTGAATAAAAGAGATACAACACAAGCATTCCATTGTCGTCCAGCGGTTAGGATATCTGGCTTTCACCCAGGAGACCCGGGTTCGATTCCCGGCAATGGAACCTTTTTAATTTGCAGCTATTTAATCCTTTTTAAAATGCACTAACAGTCCCTTATCTTTGTATCTTCACGTTTTACCCCTAGAAATTTTCAATGTTTGATAACCAAAATATCCTTATGATTTTTTCAACTACCACATGGATTAGATTATCCTTCGCACAACTAGAAACTCTAAACTACAGCTAGTTTTTTTTTTACTACCATCTAGATTAGATTGGGTTGGTATGCTTGGATAGTATGTACTCGCAAACCACGTAACTAATAATCATCTAACTCGTTAAAGACATAATGCCTTAAAGAGTAATAAAATTAGTTAAATACCAGCAAAATAGTAACAAATACGGGCTAATTAGTATGACAAGATGTAGAAACTAGTATTATGAAAATGATCTAACTCCATAAACTAAATAGGTAACAAATAAATAAAGCATATATACACACTAATTCCATAAAAGAAGACCATTGATTAACTTAGGCAGACAAAAACTACACCTAAATAGAGAGATTAAACATTTGAACTTAATTTTAATACACAAATGAAATAAATCAATCATGGGCTTCACCTTCCCCCGTCCCCATCCTACCTTTAACATCATCACCAACCTTCCAATCGACAACCACTAAACATCACCCACCACCTTCAGTCGCCATTGTTTCCCACACTTGAAAAACCACCCACCACCACCGTATTGACGATCGCCACTACTTGCAGAACCACCAACCTTCACCATACAACTTCCGACACCAAAAACTCATCATAACACCATAATCCCACCATCGTCGCACCGCACCATCTTCATTCTACAGAAGACACCAAAATCATAAACACGCACAAGCACAATCATAATCACACACACACAATCAAAATCACGCAACCTATAAAATCCTTCGTACTTCGCACGTTAAGGGTCCTATTTTAAACTTTTTTCACCAGTTGCTGTAAAATATCAGCTTTTATATATTTTTTTTGTTTGTTTATCAAAGATAAAACAAAAATTGTAGAGATTATATGTCTTTTGTAAACAATAAAATAAATAAAATAATTAAAGAACAATTTATCTTTTAAGCCATATTAAACAAAAAAAAACAAGTTATCTTAACGGTTTTCTTTTATCTTCATAACGACCACACACTACAAACCAAACATCCTAACATCCAATCATGCACCTTCTTCTCCGTCCAACCCCGACACTCTGTTCCTACTCCGACCACCGTCCACCACCACACCACCACCCCCACCACTATAACCTCCGTTACCTCAAATCCCTCGGTATCCTCCAACCAGACCTCACCATAACCCCATCACCCAACACTGTATCTCATATCCTCTCAACCATACACTTCTTCAAGTCCAAAGGCTTTTCCGAACCCGACTTCCCTCGAATCGCTTACCTCTCCCCAAACCTCTTCAGTCCAACATTCGACCCTGCATCCATCGAGCCAGTTTTTGAATTTTTAACGGTCGAATTATCCGCCTCAATGGAGGAAGCCCGGGGGTTGATCGTTAAACGCCCTCACATACTCGAATCACACCCCGAATACTGCTTAAAACCGACACTCGAATATTTGAAAAGATTGGGGATTAAGAGGTTGAACATGCCAACAACTTTGAATGCTCATTTGTTGGATACAAGAGTGCATAAGTTTGAAGAGAAAATGAGGTTTTTGGAAGGAGTTGGGTTTTCGGTTGAGGAGGCGAGGCGGGTTTGTGGGGCGGTTTCCGGCGATATTTGGGTATGGGATTGAGAATAATTTGAGGCCAAAGTATGTGTATTTGGTGAGGGAGATGAAGAGGGATGGTAGGGAAGAAGTGAATAAGTTTCCACAGTATTTTGGGTTTACTTTGGATAAGAGGATAAGGGTTAGACATTTGCATTTGAAACAAAGGAATGTTGATGGTGAGGTTCCATTGAATAGGATGTTATTGTGGAGTGATGATAGGTTTTATAAGAAATGGAAATGATAAGTATATGTTGCGTGAACAGAGATGGCAATGGGTCGGGTTCGGGTAGTGTATTGGTAATACCAAAACCCGTAAACCCGTATCCGTTTATAAAACCGTATACCAAACCTGACACGATACCCCATCGGGTATTGTCAGGTAATTACCCGTCGGGTATTGGTATACCAACGGGTTACGATACGTCCACCCTAAGTGTATTTCAAGTCTGTTTGTAGGTGAGTTTAATATCAGGTTTCAGGCAATGTGTAAACGTGTATGAGAAACAGTTTAATGATACTATGACATATTGTCAGAACCAAACATCAATAACAACAAAGGCCAACATCTGTTAATGTTTAATGCGAAACGACCGATAAAGTGTCTTATAAACCACTCTCAATCAATGTCTACGTGACTAAAACACAAAAACAAGTAATGTTATATGTCCTCAACAAACTTGTGTGTTGGATCTTGTCAGAATGGCAAAAATGGTAAATAAAAGCGGGCTAATTGGCTACTAATTCATGAATTGCGTCACTCACGGATTCGTCTTCAGACCTAACTGCAAGTTTCATAGCCACTTCTTTGGAACTATCGACCCCAAATGACAGCCGAACAAGTACCTTCACATTGCCCATGTATACACCCGATAACAAGCATGAGTGTGATCTTGAGTTGGCTGCAACCACCTCAGTGCCCTGAAAAAGATAAAAAATACAAAATGGAGAATTTTAATTTTTAGAATAAAACGGTTTCGGTTTTCTAATGGAATAACTTAGGCGTCTGTATTAGAAAATAGACTCTGGGCAACTTTCAACCCATTTGATATTAAAGTATTAAGCACAGCCCAAATTTATTCATTGGCAAACGGGTCAAAACTTTCAACCCCGTTTGAAATTATTAAAAGTATACAACACAACCCCAATCGCCCTAAACCTTCCAACCCTTTGAGATGAAACTACAAAACATAACCCAAATTGCCCCACTCATAAACAAACAGGTCGAAACTTTCAACCCATTTGAAATTGTAGTATAAAAACACAACCCATTCATAGGCAAATAGGTCTGAAACTATCAACCAATTTAAGATATAAGTATAAAACACAACCCAGATTGACCATTCCTAGGCAAATGGGTCGTAATTGCCACCTCTATGAGATGTAAAAAGTACCTCACAAGGTTGCATGCCAAGAAGATTGATAACAGCATTTACAGCCTCACTCAAGCTTTCTCTTGGGCCAAGACCGTACTCATCGATTCGCTCAAAATCCGGGCCCAAGCTTTCCCATGCATTTCTAAAATTGGAGACCCCAACCTTAAGCATGTAATCAGCTGCAACAATCTCAGAATCCTCAAGTTGGTATTCATCTTCAACACCATCTTCCTCAGCCTCACCAGTTGAAGGATCAACCTACAAAATTCAATTGGTTGAAATGTCCGATCTTTTTCATACAAGCATGGCCGTTAATTATGGATAGTTAAAATTTTATAACTTGAACCAAAGAGGATCATTGTGGAATTATTTATATTTTTCATTAGTAAGCTAACTAGTTTTTTAAAGTAATTAATACAAGTAAAGGTATATTAGATATAAAGGTAAAATAATTACATGATTTAAACTTATAGTAAGGTAAAAAAAAATATATATACGCTGAAACAGATACAAAAAAGATTTAGTGTTAGCTGCACCAAAATGTAGCAAACTTTATACATGCTCTTATAAGTTTTGCAGGGACTTGATCATGCAAAAACAATATTTGCTAAAAATAAAGCATGAGGACTTCTTTTCTGTAAATACTCAACTGGTCATGTACCAAATAAATCGCAGGACTTATTTATATTATCTCAATAATACCTTAATCTTTATTGTTATATACATAGGTGTCGATATGATTACAACATCTATATTATCTCAATATGCCTTAATCTGTATAATAAAACTATTTAAAAGATTTTACACATTAAAATACACTTTGGACCCATTTGACAAATGTAACCAAAATCGAACAATCTTAAAGTATACGGCCCTAAAGTGCCAGCTCCTGTACTTTCTAATAACATCAGATGAGATGAGAAGTTATTACCTCTTTGACAAGAAACTTCAACACGTTAGAAAATCTGCCAACAGCTGGGACCCCTTCTGGTTTCTCAAATGCCACAAACGTTTGACCAGGTGTATCATATGGTAGGGATTTCAACGGCTTTGTTGCCACCTCAGCAAATTCTTCTGCTTCCGAAGCATCTACAACAACGACGACCTAATACAGACATCCATGATTAAGATGAGAGGTTTTTTAATTTATTTTAATATATAATTCACTTGAAAAGCAGCTTTCCCTAAAATAAGCTTACATTTTCCAGCAACTGCTCAGGTATCGTGTTTGTACAGTTGTACTGGAACACAACATGCTTGTCAAATATGTGCTTCACAACATTTACTGCATATTCTGTTTCAGCTTCAGTTAGCTCCACTGGGGTAGAGGACTGTTACAAATTTGAGCCACATACAAAAATACAATGATCAGCCGAGATGGAAGAAAAATATATAAAAGATGCACATGTCTGATTGGGTTGGCCCAAAAACGTTTATATATCAATAATTCATGTCAACGTATGATTACATATAATTTACTATTTCACAAAGGATCTATTTTCTTAAATAGAACAATTTACGAGGTTTTACTATAATACACATTGAGAGTCTGTCGAACAGTTCATCCCATTTAACCTGTTTCATTTTAAGCTAGTTTTTACCCCTTGGGGTTGGGGATATAATATAACCCATCAACCAATTCAAAACAAATGGTCAAATTTGCCACTTCTAGAAAGCATGTATCAAGTTTGTATGTTATAAGAATATGTCCAATCAAGAACCTTGAAAAGCTTCCCAAATGATGAAAACTCTGGAATAGATGACAACAGCTTCTCATATGCATCTACTGTGGAAGTGGGACCCACCGGTGGTGCGCCAAGAGTTGTAGGCTTTTTACCAGTAGATTTTTTCTCTGCAAGCGGCTGAGACTTCACTTCCTTGGGTACAGAACTGATATCAAAAGGTTCTTCTGTAGGTTCCTATATTGGCATTTTGGCAGATAAACAAATAATAAAAATGGATAATTGTGGCAGACAAGATCATTAATAAAATAACTATTATAAGCCACTTACGTAATTCTTCAAACTAGCCTCTAGGTTTGCCAGGGGGATGTCTAGTGACCCAAAGAGAAAGTCCTTTACATCTTTATCAGTTTCAACAACTGAACCATCTCCTCCAAGAGTATTTAAATACAGTGTAGCCCTATCACGAACCTACACATAAATTTCAATTATACATAGCTTACGTCTAACAAGTCAAATGGATTAAGCAAAAGAATTTAACTAAAAATATAATGGGTCAAATGGGCCGAACAGATTGGAAGCCGTACACAGTGTAGACACATTCATTAAAAACCTCTTAAAATGCTTTAGTAATCAAAAGATCTAGCTCATTTTGTAGTAACAAAGTTTTTTGTTAAATCATATTTCCACAATAATTTTAGATTTAAAAAAATGGATAAATGAAGTGATTGTGGCTTTGACCCAAGTACCCAACCTATTTTGACCCGCACTTAAAATTTTGACTGTTTTGACACATTCCTCAACCAACCCATTTGGCCACCTCTATCCACAAGGAAAAATAAACTAATTCATGGACAAAATCTCTAGTAATCACAGCATGTGATATCCAAAAAGGGCCTCGAAAGAACCTATAAAGATTTCAAGTTTCAAAGTTTGAAAGAACTTACTTACTATGTACAAACAACAAAACCTATTGTTACAAATGCAACTAACCTCGTCATCATATCATACAAGCAGCGCTCAAGAGAACGAATATACGGGGCTGCAGTCAATTATATAAATTTAATGCCCACATTAGTACCAAAAAGAAATAGATAATCCACCTTGTTGATATAAGATATAACTAAATGTAAGCAAAGTTACCTTCAAAGAATCAACCACTGCACCAAACTTAGCCAATGTGCTTACTGCACTTGCCCTAACCGTTGCATTCTCAAGAATGACCCGATTATATATATACCTTATGTATTTGCTAGGATCAGAAGTCTTTGGTCCTTCCACACCAAGAAAATGTAGAATCTGATCATAAGTTGATAGAAATTTAACATGTTTTAGTACTACAGCAAAATGTTGTAACTCTACCTTCATATCAGATAAAAAAATTGAGTGTTTTTTTTTTTGCACATAAATTATGTCATGTGTTCCACTCCTAGGTGAGTCCATTTCTTTGCCTTCCTTCAACTTTTTTGTGCATCCAACTTTTTTGGTGATTCTAAGTTTCTAACTTTATATCAATATGAAATGTTAACATGGAAACACTGGTTTTACGTAAGTTCAAAAATTTTAAATGAAAACTGAAGTTGTATGGGCTGGACAAAATCAAATTCATTGACCTTTATATCAAATCACAGACAGTGAATAATAATTGTCTTTTTCTACTCTCACCATCAAAACTAGTATAACTAAATTAGCTAGACGCCTAGACCCTTTAAAAAAGTTCTTGGTGTGATGGTGATAGTCCATGTCTGTCATAACTCATATTACTTGACACGCCACCTATTGGTTTAAGTGTTTAACTTAAAAGAGTTAGGTGCACAGAACCTTTTAGCTAAAAATTAGAAAATGTTGAAAAGAACTAAGCAATTGGATCCCAACATATTTGAAATTTTCTGCACACTTTCTAACAACAGAAGTCTCTAAGTTCTAGCTAAAAAATGAACACTAAGTAAAAAAATAATAATAATAAAAAAAACTAACAAGCTTGCCTGTGTTGATAAGTAGGTAAATTCACAGTCCTCAATAAATTCACACAAGTGAAGAAGGCCGCTTTCTTTGGCATCTGGAATGTCCCTTATGAGTATCACAATTGAATCAACAATTGCTTTCTTGTACTCAAACCCACCTTCTTCCCTCAGGATATTGCTTAAGAAATTCATCCTTAATTAAATGGAAAAAAAAGACAACATGAATATATGAGAGACAGGCACGCTACATTTCATCCTTTAGTAAAAAATGGCAAAGAAAGTGGTAATAGTGCATACATGATTACATGGTCTACACAATATTCAAAAGTTTTCACAAAGGCCACCAAACTTTAATAGTGCCAAGAGCTTTCTAATTTAGGGGCATTTTGGCATAAACAAATTCCCAGCAGGCTTGTTACCGACATTGACATACACAACCCAAATTTGATACTTGGGAGACTTCTAAATATGTTCTAATATTTGGGTCACCTTAATGAAGACTTTTGAATAATTAAGTCGCCTATGTATACATTACCATATAAAACAGCAAAAACATACTCACAGTGATCTGTACTTGAGGGGAAACTTCAAACACAAAGATCTAATGGCATCAACCACAACAATTTTGAATTCATCAGCAATATCTGACATGAAGTTGGTAATTTGTTTCATTAAACGGTCAACACCTGATTCGTTGCCTGTTTTCAGGAGTGTGGTAATTGCAAGGGTAGCAATACTTCTATTTTGGTCTGAGATTAAGCTCTCCATATCGATATTACAGCTAGTAACTGCCATTGGATGGGTCATTGCCACCTGGATAATGTATACATCAAAAAATTAGGATAGATACCAACAGATACATTGTACCATATAGAAAAAAACACCTTTTTTTCTAAAGATAAGATTACCGAGGCAATCAAAAGAACTTGAATTTACAGCCAAATACACAGCTAACACAACCGAAGCTAAACTAGAACTGAAATAATGAAATTTAAGTGTCCCTCCACTTTATTTCGACATAATAAAGTCCCTGAACTCATTAAAACTATATGAACCATTAATTGTAAGTGTTGGTTACTTGCACAGTCAAGCACATATATCAAAATTTGATGCGGTGGCGTTGATGATAGCCGAAAGACGAAGGGATACATGCACCAATCGGCCTTTGTCCCGATGACTGAGTGTTATCTGCCTTAATGTCCAACGGTTGACACAAAACCACTATCGAGCCGGAGGTCTAACGGAAGCAGCCTCTTTATTCCTACGGGGTAGAGGCAAGACGGTCACGGTCTACATCTTACCCTCCTCAGACCCTACATTAGCTTTGCTATAGGTGGGATTTACTGAGTATGATGAGTATGACGAAGGTTGGGAGACACTTGTGCAGAATACGGGTAGAGGTAAGACTGTCTACATCTTACCCTCCTCGGACCCTACCTTAGCTTTGCTATAGGTGGGATTTACCGAGTATGATGATGGTTGGGAGGCTCTTGTGTAGAACATGAGAAACTAGGTTGGTTTTTTATGGTACTAACGCTAACAATAAAGAACCATAAATACTGGAAATGATAAAGAAATGAATAAACAGAAGACCAATAATATACATTTTTGTGTCCATTACAAGGGAAATAAGCCAGGTCACATTTGACATGGAAAACTAGCAAGCAAAAAATATTCATAAAATCTCAAGCAGTGAAAAAATGGTAATTACCTTGTTTAATGTGCGGACAGCAGCAAACCGAAGTACTGGTTTAGAAGAACTTAAGAAAAGCTGTAAAACAGTAATTGCAGAGTTAGTTCTCTACTAGTAACACCATTTAATTCCGTTATTGCCCCTCGCCGCTTCAAATATAACCATTTCTGCTTTGTGACGCAGACAACCTTCTAGATAGTCATAAAATGGGCGCTCCCCACTTTGATTATTCATACTTGATTCTCTGATAACCTACAAAATGTACCAGATACTTGGCAATGAATCAGAACATAACCAACCAGTACCTTACTTCTATAAAAAAATATAATTATAATAACAATAATAATAAACGAATAACAATAATAACAACAATATCAAAAACTAATACCTGACTGGTGTAACGAATCAACAGACATTGAGCCAAAGGTGAACGCACTGTACCCCTTGTTAAACTGGTAACTAATTTGCTCACAGCTAATCTGTCGTTTTGTCTTATCTGCAAATATATCAATATTCTTATATAAACAGAACAGACGTTGAAAGTTTTGGCGGCATTTTGTTTGTTTTTAATAAGGATCACTAAGGATATAAATTCAAATAACATGGTGGAATGGAAATGAGAATGACAAGTATCTGATCAACATAAGGGCATAAGGCCAATGTTTTCATACCTGATGGAGCAGAGCAAGTGCATGAAACTGTACAAGTGCAGCCCTTGATTGGACTGCTTCTTGTACTTCATTACTCCATCTTTTCACAATCTCAGGGTTTGTCTACGATAACAAAAAAATATACAAGAAAAATAAAGATTGTGGTACATAAAAATATCATCATATATCAGTAAAGAAAACTGCACAACATGACAAAATATCCAAAACGCTTAGTTGTACCTGGAGCAAATGGATACCACTGACTAAAGCTGCACTGGCAACCACAGGATTTTTGTCAACAATAGCCTGCTTCAAGTACCTCTCAATTTGAGTAAGAAGTGTTCCATCTGTAATACGGCATAATACACGGATAGCATTTGCACGATATACATCAGTTTTGCTATTCATATCCTTCATGAGCGAGCTTGTGACAATGATAACCTTATTGTGAACAAGAATAACATGTCATTCAAACATAAAATATATCTAGATTTTATGAGCATGGAAAGGAATAAAACTGTTCTTTATAACCTCATCTGAAGAGGGTGAGAGCTCCTTTATAATCAAATAAACCATTCTTCTTAAGCCGATATCTTTAGACTGGAAAAGTTTTGTCACAGAAAAGAAGACTTCTGTGGCTTCAACCTACAGTGAAGAACAACCGAGAGTCAAAATACGAAATCAATGCTAAGTACAAGATCTATTTTCAGACACTGGGCAGATACAAATGAAAAGCATTAACAGCAACAAACATATCTTTTCATTTGTATTTAGTCATGTGGCAAGTAAACGCACTCTCATAAACCTTAACACAAGATCATCCACAATTCCACATTAGTACATATAGGCCTGTAAACGAACAGAACGTTCATGAACTATTCGTTAACTTGTTCGGCGGAAAGTTTGTTCGTTTAGTTATGTTCGTTTATTTAATAAACGAACAAAGATGAAAAGAAAACGATGAACAAAAAAAATTGTTCGTTTAGTTAAATAAACAAACATGAACAAACGTTGTGTTCGTTCATTTATGTTCGTGAACGTCCGTTTACGTTCATTGATTTATGTTTTTAAATTTAATAAATTACATAAATAGTTATATTTATATCAATATAAACATAAATTTGGCTTTCTAGCTACTTGTATAAATATGACCAATCAGTAATTGGGTTTTTTTAGTAATACAAAATCGTTTAAATTCATTTATGTTCATGAGTGTCCATTTATGTTCGTTCATGAACTATTCATTTAGCTTTTAAACGAACACGAACAACGAACCCGAACTAAAAAATATGTTTGATTATGTGTCCGTGTGCGTGTTCGTTAAATTTAAATGAACAAACATGAACATGCCTTTTTCGTGTTCGTTCGGTTCATTTACAGGCCTAGACTGTACATATGAAGTGTTATATCTAGTCATAACTCACAACACTATGTGTTTAGTTAAATTGTACAAACTGTATACTTAAAATGGTTTTGTTTCAGTTTGCTTAGATGCAATAAATACATGACCAAAAACAAATTATTGCAGTTTTTAGAAACATGATGTTCTGACGCCCATTTTACAAGAACCAAAAAAAAAATAAAATCCAAACATAGAAACATGTATGTCACAACACAAAAAGAGTATATCAAAGCACCATATATAAGCTTGTCCACATTAAAACTGGAAGGCTCTAAAAGGAATTTAAGGCAAACTAGAGATGAAAAACCAGTAAACCACTCCATTTCTATGCCTTATGTGACATGATCTAAAGCGTAACCCTATCCATATATCTGTGTACAAGTTGATGTAGTCTTTTTATACTTTAACAGTAATGAAATCTGACCTTTGTGAAGGTTTCCCCTTGATTTAGAAGATAAAGCAGCTTTGTAATAACCTGTCAGCAGAAAAAGATAAATCGCATTTTGTAAAAGTCCAAACAATCCTAACAGCAAGAATCAAATGAAATGAGCAAATCAAGCACCTGCGAACACCTCCTTGAATCCAGCTGCGGATCATTAAACACCCTGGCTTCTTGAAGAACCGCTCCCTTCTCAATTCCGAGAAAGGGAGAGTACTCTGCCACACACCAAATACAGAAAAATAATAATTTAAGATCCCATAATTCTATAACTATCTCATAAAACGGTAACTAAAATTCAAAGACCTATATCATCTTCCACTTATTTGAAGTGTGTAACTTATATCCATACCAATACAATATATCATTTCTCTAATATCTTATCATCCTGTTTTCAGTTTCAATAACCTAAAACCTAAATTATTGTTTTGTCAACGCTCTCTAAATCAGTCGTATACTATATGTTATAAGTCACAATGATCTAAAACCCTAAATTATCGCTTCATTAACGCATTCTATATCAGTCATACTATGTAATAACTATAAGTCACAATGATCCAAAAGCCTAAATTATAATTTCATCAACGCTCTCTAAATCAGTCCTATACTATATGGTATAAGTCACAATAATATAAAAACCGAAGTTATAGCTTCATCAACGCTCTCTAAATCAATCCTATACTATATGTTATAAGTCGCAATGATCTAAAAACCTAAATTATAGCTTCATCGACACTCTCTAAATCAGTCATACCATGTTATAACTATAAGTCACAATAATCTAAAACCTAAATTGTAGTTTCATCAACACTCTCTAAATCAGTCCTATACTGTATGTTATAAGTCACAATAATCTAAAAACCTAAATTATAGTTTCATCGACACTCACTAAATCAGATCAACTGATCAAATAGTTTCAAGCACGTGCTAATAATCTCAGCTAATATATCACAAAACAACATAGTGAAATTCAACGTAAACCTAAAACTGAAATGTAAATCATCTGATTCGTGTGAAATTAGTCACACGGATAATATCAGAAACTGTATTTAAAGAATTGAAAAAAGTGTTTTAATAATTGAAACGGAATTTGAGTGTCTGTACCTTCCTCGTCGCGATCGTCGTCTTTCTTCACGAACTGCGCCATCGAAGCTTAGATTTAACAGATCTCTGAGTGTGTGTGTGTGTGTGTGTGTGTGAGGCTAATCGAAGGTTTTATAAATGGAAGGTTTGGTGTTGCAGATCCCTTCCCTGAATCTGTTCGATGCTTTGTGAGGGTTTGAGGCTTTGAGCTACGTTGCTTGTAAACAAAACAAAATAGATTAAAAGAAAAAAAGACATGCTTTTATTTATACTTTTTTATTGTTTCTTTTTCGTTTTATAAATATCAATACCAACGTTTTCATAGATGTTCCGTAGTTTGAACCGGTCTTCTTATCAGTTCATTAGTCCAAACGGTTGGACCGGATGTGAGAACCGTATGATGTCGTAATTAAACACTAGCCTTTTTCTTGACGTTGAAGATTAGTTATCTAATTCAACAAGTTATCCAAATATCACCAGAAGAAGCCTGACATGATTTGAGCTTCTAATCATCAAATGCATGAGCCACAACTCAACATCTAGACCTTCATAAACTTACTTGCATGCATTTTTCTTAACACGCCTAGCTTTATCTAACCAAGGTCTTACCTAATTTGAATATTCACACTGAAAGAATAAACTCAACATGATGTTCAACATCTTTCAAATACAAGCAACTTTATCTTGAGTTTTAAATTTTCATTACATTGTCAAATCATAAAATGAAAGAATGCATGGACTAAACCACACTACTAGTTTAGAGTTTAGACCAAGGCTCAAAGAGCTTATTTTCATTTAGGAAAATAAAAAACATTATTTACCCATGACTTAGCGTTCTAATGGTATGGTGTTTGTCTATCTTATAGTGGTGTGGTTTTAAATCCTCACAAATTTAAGGTTATGTGGTACTCAGGTGTAAAAATATTATTCAAAAAATAATTTATTTGATTTTAACGCAATATAATTATTTTCCAATATTTGGATATGTAATCAAAAGCGATGTAACCTTTTGAACTTAAGTCAGCTACAGAATTGATTTATGCATCATTTTTGCTACTTAATATACTCATACTTAATTGAGTAATGAGTAAAAACCATGGTAAAATAAGCAATAATTTATCCGTATTATTCTTTCTTTTATTTTGATGATAATTTCACCAATTAGAGGAGGAATTTCTTATCCAAGTGCTATTATCTATACTATATTATAATGCATGAGGCAGGGACTTCTTAAAACTTAAGTAATACAAATATAATTGCTTAAGGTACAACACTTAATGCACATGATAAAGATTTTTTAAGGGCAAATATGTCTTTTAGTTAGTTTCTAACAACCTATACTAAAAAAATTGCTTGTAGTTACAAAGCCAAGAAGAGGTTAGATAAAGCCTAAATAGGTGGAGAGGATCAACTTTGATCATTTGCCAGGGTACAAACCTTAAAAGCATATTGTACAATGATTCAATCCTAAACTTTTGAGAATTTTACAAGCTTTGAAGCACCCACCAACATTTCAAAGCTCAAGACTCGGATAAGACGCACCTTTCAAAATTTAAACGCTGAATCATTTCCTTCGTTCCCCCTCTCTCACACACAAAAACCCTAATCTACATTTCACTTTCAAAACTTAAAACGCATAAGATCCCGCACACATGTTTCTATAAATCAAAACTAGGTTCTGAAATCCACCATGGATCGACCAAGATCGCTCATGTTCATCAATCTCTCTCTAAACCCTTCTATTCATGGCGTCTCCCTCTCTAAAACCTTCCATTATGCAGTTATTGGAGTTTAGGATCCAGAGTTACTGTTTTAGAAGGATGAGGTTTGTTATATATCTTATTCAACATCTATTGTTGCGCATTTGATCATTTGATGATTATTTATAATTTTTTCATCAATTTTTCTGTTTTGTTTTATGCGTTATATATTTTTTTTTTGCTTTCATCGATCTGTTTTGTGCTATCATCGAAAGTTTGTGGTTTGTTCCATCAGATTTGTTGATGATAACTGGTTTTTGTGGTTGATGAGGTTGTGGCTGTGTACCTGTACATGGTCGTCTTCTACTTTCTTCTTTCTATCATCTCCATAGAATTTGGTTATTTATCTCATACCTTCCAAAAATTTTAACGTTTTTGTTTGTTTAATTTTTTAACAGTGATTGTGTTATGACGTAGATAAAGACAGGGGGCTGAAGACGGATGAGATTGGGAAGCAAGAGCAGAGTCCCTTTTAAAAGATTTATTGAAGGATTTGCACACTTGTCTTTTTATAAGTGTGCATTATTGTGAAAATGGTGGAAAGATTCCATAGTACAATAACCTAAGCAACTCTTTTACAGATACAACCCAACGGTAAATAAGCTTTTAATTTGTGCTAATATCTTTTTTTTATGATTTAAGCCCCTGGTTTGTATAATGCATAAATAATACTCAACAAGTCCAGTTTTCTTTAAATATATGTGTGCTTATTCATGTTCCATAATTCATAAACTGAACTAATACAATTGTAACCTTATTTTTATTCTTATCTTGCATATAATTTTTCTTAGAACCCTCACATCACGCCTTGAACAATGCTTAAGACCCCATGTAGTGGGGCGTGATAGTGGGGAAAAAAAAATAGCGCCCTGTACACCGAAACGGGGGCTCCATTTTTCCAAAATCAAGTTTGGCTATATAGATATAGCGCCTGATTACAAACTCCCCTACCAATCAGATGATGCCACATCAGATTCTCTCTCTCTCTCTCTTATTATTTTATTATTTTTCACTTTAAAAGATATAATAAAATATTGATATATAAAGCCCCACCACTACACCCTTTTTTCACTTTATCTCTCCATATTTGACTTAGCTGCCACGTGGACCAATCAGAAAGGGGGCTTTATATATAAAGCCCCCCACTACGCATGGTCTAAGTATAGTTTTTTTTTTTACTTTCATTGGTTAGAAATTCATGTAGTTTTGACTGAAATTAGTATCACTTGAAGTATTATGCTTTCTTATGTATTCGGTTGTTTTTTTAATTGTTTAATGACATTTTAACTCCATGCTTATGCAGGTGGGTGACTTTGGGCTATCAAAATCAAGGGAAACACTTTGGTTTCAGGAGGAAATAGGGGAGTCCTGCTTGTATGGTGCCTGATTTATTGAATGTTGACACCAATAAAGTTTTTGAAAAGGCAAAAATGCCCCTTTAGAGCTTCAATTGTGCATTTTGTATAACGCCCAACTTTTTTGGTTTGTTTATTGATGCTGTATATGTTTTGTTTTATTTTGCAATGTAACAGGTTGATGTTTGCTCCTTTAAGATCGTGTTATGGGGGAGACTTACTCGTGAGGAGTTGTATGCCAACATTAACTATGGTGCAATTTTAGGTGGGCTTTGTTTGATTTCTTCACTTTCTTGCATCTTTTTTAGTTTTTTTAATATATATAAGTTATTTAAATTTTCTAACTTTTTTTTATTTGCTTATGAAAAGATTGTCCTTCACGGAAATAACAAATCATTTATGTGTAATGCCTGCAGCCCACAAAAACCCATGCTCAAAAGCAATCCTAGATTGCATATTTACCTGTTGAACAAGGTATAGTTCATCATTTCTTAAATCCAAAGTATTATTATTATAATTGTTGTTATTGTTATTGTTATTTATATCTATGTTGTCAAAAGCGCGCGAGGCGCCCTCCTATGCGTTGAGGCGCACTAAGTAGGTTGCGACTGGTGAGACGCGCCTTTCGTCTAATAAGTTGCAACTGAATCTAGGCCAAGTTACTGATACTTCTCCTCAAACATGAGTAAGTCAAGATTCCTTTGTTTATACAAGGTGGCCTGGTAAAAGGGCTCCATGAATAATTGTTTTATAATGTTTGGATGAATAAATTTTGCTTCTGGTTGATTACTAGGGATCGGATTATGAGTTTCATACGAGCTGCAATGCTATGATTGTCCAAAGGTAATATATAATTAAACTTTTACCCCTTTTGTAACCTAATGAGTTGATACTATACTTTTTGAACATGCTCTTGTCATTGCACGGGTATGTTTTTGTTTTTTTGTTATTTTTCTTTAATCATATAAGTTGTTATACTTGTAATGGAGCTTTAATTCCTGTTTTTTTTTCCTTAGAGAAGAAGGTTAGTAAAGAGGTCAAAAGGCAATTTTGCTTATGTTTTTTCTATCTACATAATATTTTGTCAATCAAACAAGCAACCTATTTATGTTTCATAGTTGATTTGAGTAGATAAAAATGGTACAATTATTAGAAAAAAACTTGGTGTTAAAAAGAGTAAGATAATAGTGTTTACCTAAGATTTGCCTGGATCATCATAAATTTATCTAAAGCAGCCTGGTGGTATATAAATATTTTATCTCCAAAGGATCAAATGGGTCAACAATGTTTTGATACGTAAATTACCATATGGACCACATTTTTGTTTTGAATTGTTCAAATTGGTATTGTTATAAACTAAAAAAAAAAAAACCCTGCCTTTTGGTATATTTATCTCCAAAGGGTCAAACAGGTCAACTAACCAAATTAGCAAAAAAGAAACAGGTTTGGGGTTTGACATTCTCCCAAAGTGTATTTGTGAAACAAAATTTTAAAATAACAATTAAACAATATTTTGGACAAAGCTAGGGCTGGGTAGAGGGGATGTAGGTCAAAAGAGGTTGAAGTTGAAACATATAACTTTTAGTACGCAAGCTGATTTTGATATAAGCAACAATATGTTTCTTAGGTTTGATTTCTTGGTCAAATTTTCATTTTATTATTTCCAGGTAACTTTCTTGCAAGTAGAGAATTACCTCACTGTCTGATTTTCCTTGATTTTGTGCTTATAGCTTCTTTTCATTTTTGGGCTTTCACGCACATATTGTTGTTGCAACTGATAACTAATGATCGTTTGTGAGCTTACTGTTGCATCTTGGTGGAATTTATCATATTTGAGATATAATGTTTGGACCATCAACCTACTGTTTTTTTGCATGTTTACCCCTTTGACCCATTAAGCAAAAGTGGAGAGTCTGATGGGCCGAAACTTGAACCATTTGATACCCATTCAATAGCTATTAATGATATAAATTTAAACAGTTTGTATGTAAAGCTTTGACTTTGAAGTTTTGAGGGCAAATGACCATTATATTTCCTTGTGTTGACGTTTTTTTATCTATTGCCTGATGTGTTACAAGTAGAAATCAATTATCATGTCAACTTTACTTTTCACAGGTGCTAAGCAAAACGATTCTTTCCATTCAAGTTTCAACAAGTCCTAAAAACACTATATAATGCAAGTTGTAGCATGTTCATAGCATGTCAACATGTATGTTGGTGCTAAAGTCTTCACTATTCTTTTAACTCTCCTAATGTGTATGCATTTGACTTTCAAATCCATAGAATCCACATCTTGTGTCTTTTTATTCATACACTATCAATTTGCACACATAAAAATTAACTACACTTTCTGGACATGTTGATGTGGCACGGGTTTATAAATCCGATGTAGTACAAAGCTCTTATATATTAGCTTATCATGTTTTGCTACCGATAATACAACTATTAGAAACTTTTATAACCTGAAGGCGTTTCTTATTTTTAAATTACAATGATTTTTGTCATAACCTTAAAGGTGTAAGAAAACGAGGGTTTCATGGTTACAGGGACACATAGACCACACCACTAACGCGACTTAGAAAACTACTACTCACGAGAGAATTGATAAACGAATAGAATTGTTGCCGTCGCGGCATCGCGCGGGTTTTTTACTTAATAATTAAAAGAGTGGAACGTTAATTACTTAATTTAGAGGAGAAACCAAATGACCCCGTCAGCCGACTCATGTTTCCTGCTTTTTTTAGTTTAAAACCAAAACGAAAAAAATAAAGATCACATGGAATGATGAGTCCAATGTATTGTCACCAATATTGCATTTTATTCTATCATCTAATTTTTTTTGATCGGCGAAAACTATGTGGCAACCACCCTTGCGGGGCGCCGTGCTCAAGAATCGACTACTCGACCTCCAGCAGTCCCCGCCTTCTCTCGATGCGCGGAAACCCGAGCCCCACCCGCCCGAAGGCACGACAGTGTTATAGAACTCGGTAAAACCTCGCCGCCCGTCAGATTCGAACCGGCGCCACCCGTATTCGATATTCACCGGATACCAAACCATAAATGTTGGAAGTGAGGATCGAACCTTTGATCACATAGGTGAAACAAAAGCCACTCCACCACTATGAATGGATTCCATCATCTAATTATACTATTGCATTTTATCTCATTTTAGTTTTAAAATTTACACTTAGGGTTGCTCATTCTTTGTTAGTGTGTGGTTTTCATTCATCCCAATATCCCGTTTTACTAATTTTACATTTTATACATATCTTAGTCATTTAAATGTAGCTTCTTGGTTTTGCAGATTCATTTAGATGAAAAACATACATAATTGAACAAACCAATAGTCATACAAGCGTCTAAAGTAGCGTCTAAGGTTGTATTTACTAATGTTTACATTTGGTATTAACATGGTTGTTATTTTATTTGGTATATTGTATGTGTTTTATTACAGGATAATGGTGATAATAGTGTTGAGATTATTTCCTATGGTGCAATGTTTAGTCCATACAAATCTGATTATTTCCTATGGTGCAATGTTTAGTCCATACAAATCTGATCGTCAATGTGAATATAGTGAACATGTAATATTATATTAATATTTATTTCATCCTCTATTAACTTGTATAATAAATATTTTGAATTTTTTAAGGATTGGATGCATGCAATTAATAGGAAGAGATCCAGGAGGCTTCTAAATGGAAATAGAGTCAAGTTATTGATCTAGATAGTTCTTATGAAAATGACAAAGAAGACGTATTTGATGATACTGCAGATTCAATTACTAAACTGGAAACTCCATTTAAGATATTTCGGGTGTCAATTCAGAAGCGCAAACATATTTCATGCGGTTTAATATTATATGTTTCTTTAAAATTTGTGTTATTTTTAGTATCGTATTTTATTTTGTTCATTCCAGTAACTTTTCATTTAATTTAGTCGGTTATGATATGATTTTTCTTAATTTTAATTATCATGTTGACTTTGCAAATCAACAACAAGAAAATAAAAAAATATGTGTCCGCTGAAAATGTTAAAGATGGATTGGAAGCAAGAATTTGTTCTAGATTTTTATTATAAACTCATCCATCCTCCAAAAGATGTAATAATCAAACATGATGATATATACAAGAAATTCCAAGGATCACTCTTGATGATGAACGGTGGACATACAATATAGAAAAGATCATGTAGCTTTAGAAGGCGTATGACTAAATTGATCTCATGATTCAAGCAGATCACGCTTGAGATTTTAGTTTTCAACCTTTATGTTTATTAGTACTTAGTTTTCATTTCATGTGTTACTTTATTTTATCAAATGTTTCTTGAAGTAGTTTATATCTTGAATGTTAATCTTTGTAGTTACTAGACATGTGTAACGCTTATGTTGTATATCCACCGCAATGATGGTACAACAAATATTATACGAATTTGAAATAAATACTGCAATGCAAAGTGTCACTCCCCCGCCGCATCGCGCGGGTTTCATACTAGT
>JAUTDX010000758.1:0-61111 GCA_030844895.1 Ambrosia x helenae | reverse complement strand
GGATCCTACATGGCATCTCAAATGGAAGAATGGTCTCATTGAGTGCCATGTAGGATATATCCCTTTGGAATATTATAATATATAGATACAATAATTAATCACATTCAACTAACTTCTTTTAAAATGTCGACCGTTACCCATAGGGTAAACCGGTCTATTTTGCTAAAATAAATTTACCGTTTACCTCACATACTCACTAATTATCTCTATCTCTACTACATTATAAAGGAGGAGTGATGGCTAAATATGTCCAACTTGGTAAACTTAAGATAGCATTTGAAAAGCCATATGCTTTAACCCTCAAATGTTATATAAATCTTCCCCAAATTACCCTTGTCAATGCATTAAGATGTTTGTACCATGTAACCCACATGCATTAAGATGCTTGTACCATGTAGCCCTATCAATGCATTAAGATGCTTGTACCATGTAACCCCTCTACCCAATCACACGAACTATCTTACGTTTCCTTCTACCATCAATTCCTTCTGCTCACCTACTCTCCCTCCCTTCACATTCTTGAACCCTTTCACATTCTTGAACGTACACTTGAATTCATGAATTTAAGTATGATGCAAGCAAAATTCCAACCGGACAGCAATACACATTTTCACGAGCACATGAATATCATGATCCCTTTTTAAAGCCTCTGATCCTGCACTCAATCTAATTTGTCTTACTCTAGCTCAGCCATGACCATCACCGCACCATTCAGGTTAGTTTGTACACGACCCGAATAGGAAAAATCAGTTTGTTCTTTTAAATGCACTACTTAAAAACATTGATTAGAATGTTTATTGATCCGTTTAAGTGACTGATGCAGCCGCTGAGTGTTCGTGTACTATCTTCGCTGCCATCTCATTCTCCAATATGTTCCGCTCATGTTTTGTGGTAACTATTGTTATCCTCTTTTAAGTTTTGAAAGTAGCTATGGTTATTTTTTAATCGATTTTTGAATAATTGAGATTTTCTAGAAAATAACACATCCACATTCTAATTAAATTACTTTTGTCAGCCTATGAAACTTTGTCTAGATGTATTACTTAGAGTTAACGAAAATGAAATCTTTTGTCTAGATGTATGTTGATGTATTAATTAATTTGTCGACTAGGTTGATCTTATTGAAAATTAAACACGTAAACTTTTATGTTATGACCTATTTATGAAGGCGACCTTGTAATGTAACTATTTTTGGTTTTAGGTAATAGTCACTTCTAATGAACTACCGATTTGTGCACATAATTGGCCTTGCTTCTACTTATTATTATCTAGACTCCATGTATATATTCTAAAGAAGGATGGTATGATGCATGAATTACTACATTTGTTGTTCTTCTGGTTACTTTTGTAACCACTGAAACAGTTGGTCTTTCCCATATTGGATATTCATTTGTACTCATATTGCCTTATATTATGTTTTTTTTTTTGTAGCAACCAAGGATTATAGACAATCACTGCAGTATCAAAATCTAAATGTAGATAAACAATATATGGATAGAGGTTTGTGTACTAATTCTTTGCACTTTAATAATGTTTTTGATTAAAAAGTTTACAATAATGTTTTCTTTTATCACATAGTATAGTTTGTAGACTTATGTTACTCAACGCACATATGAGTAGTTAACTGAAAAAACACGGTTTCTAGCTTTATGAGTGTGGTTATGCACCTTGACAAGATAGATTACAATATAAATCTTTCACACACATCACTATCAAATGTCAATAAGCTGGGATTTGCTTCCCTCTCCTTATTGTAAACCATGCGGGTAAAACGAAAATGACAATTGGAAGCGAATATCACTTTATAACCATAGTTTAAACAGAAATTATGTAAAATAGGTAAAAAAAAATGTACATTCTGAGTCAAACTGGTTGTTTAAGCCAAACTGCAGCATAGACCTAAATCCAAACAAGGGTTTTCAATTTATCTATAGAAAATTAACCTCCTATGTACACTTGCGAGAAACAAAAAAAGACGAATAACGTAATAACAGAATGAGTAAATGTTGTTCGTTTAATCGGTGCTTGTACAAAGAAACCTCACTGTGCATAAATATGTATGAAGTGTTGGATGCTGATTTTTAGCTCTTTGGTAGCTGCTATGAAACATTTCTCTGTCTAATTTCAACATAGTTTGGTTTCAAAGTATTTTGGTATTTCTATTTAACAATCATATTTTTTAATATAAGTTTGTTTGTCTTTTATTTGGTCCTTTGTTTCTGGTTACAGAATATATGTATGGGGGCAGCCTTTATGAATGGAGTACTTACATAAGACGAATATTATTGATCAAGAGCTGAAGAATGCAAATTTACTTATGGACAGTCATAATGTAAGCTTATTTATTTTTATCTTTACATTTGAGTTATAAATCTAAAGTCAATGATGTCCATTAAATCTAACTTCAATTTGTTTCATCCTCCTTTAGGTTGTAAAGTGGCTATTTTGGGGTGGCCTGCTTTATGAATCAAGAGGGAGTTATAAACAGTTGAAACCGAAACATATAGATGGATGGCTCACGAGGTTTACCTATAATGCACTATGAAGTTGTGAATACATAAAATTCTATTCAAATAGAGGTGGAAACTTCAATCATTTTCTTACAAATGGAATGATTTGGGTTATATTTAACCTCAAACAAGTCAAATAATAATAGCTTATCAGTTTAGATGCGTTGAAACTTGACTATCAATTTATTTATAAAGTTCAAATATTATTGAAATAATAAGATTTCTGATTTTTATGTATTATTCTATTATATAGGTTATAAAACATCTTATCATCAACCATATGATCAGAAAGCCGATGTTTTCAGGTTTGCATTTGTTTTGCGCAATTGTGACAAATGAGGTATGGAGCCATAGTAGGGGCTCGTCCATTCGGTATACATAATTGAAGAACTTATATATTCAATGTTAATATCATTTTTAGGTCAACAACACCGATGCTGAAGGAAGGCTCACACTTGCTGATGCTTTGGTACATGCTTGTA
Organism: Ambrosia x helenae; assembly: GCA_030844895.1. NCBI lineage: Eukaryota > Viridiplantae > Streptophyta > Magnoliopsida > Asterales > Asteraceae > Ambrosia > Ambrosia x helenae. Next base: position 58,119 of record JAUTDX010000758.1, on the reverse strand, counting down.
ACCAAGGTGTGGACAAGTTATAATTCTATTTTACATGATCGTTTTGTCATGTTTGTTTTTTGTTTGTCATTTTTATTTGTTACTTTTATGTACTTTGAATATGTTCATTTCAGAACTTGTCTCATCGACACTTTTGCGGATAGTTCATTTTGCGACCTTAAACAGGAGCATGCATAATATCTCTTGGGGTCCTTCAAGTGAAGGTATGTACCATAAGAAACTATTATTATTTTCGTAAAAGGTTAAACAAAAAGCAAAAAACCACTGATTACACCTACTTCTTTTAATTCGATTTGAGATACTTCTACTATCAATCCAGTATGTCTCTTGCATCTTCTAGACCTTTAAGTCGGTTCATTCAGAAACACTGAACATTTTTAATGTTAAATGCGATATATTTAATAAAAATGTAATTATAAGGTTATAAAAAAGATGGCTTTGGTCCCAAGTTCTCGACTTACAAAATTCCTTTTACCAAAGTCTCATAAGTTCATCGAGAAAAAAACATTAAATAAGGCATTTTACATGAAGACTCACACCCATAGTTACCAAATTCGCTCACTTATCCGCGAATTGTGAATTGATACGCGATGTACCAAAACGCAATACAAAAGATTAATGATGTTTACTAAAAAGTTTACTAAATACAAATGATTGAAAACTTTGGTTGGCTAAAGTATCTAGAAAGTAGCAATGTACAACTTGTTGGTTATTGATTTTCCTTTTTTTTGGTTAAAGAGAGCTATGGGAGGGGAGGGTGGAGAAATTGTGACAACTGACGCATATCAACCGTACGGGCCGTTTGATAAAAACTACAATTTGGTTTGTTAATACGGCCTCTTACCCAAATGGACTTATGTTGTAATGGTTCCTTTATTTATATAAAGAAGTATAACTCAAATGGACTGTTGGTATGTTGGCTTCATGCTAAGCAATGCTAATATATTGATTTGGATTTGCAAAATGATATACCTTCTTGACTGACTCTAATATATTGATATCTTGCCTTATTTTTAAAAATGTTTATTGATTTGGATTTGTACATGCCAAGTAGTTACTAAACCTGTTAATCTAAATGGGATGACGAGTTGGCACATTGTGAACACTTTGACAACTCATTTATGTGTCGTGTTTAAGGTTGTGTCATGATTGTCATATCTATCTGTAGTTAATTTAGGATTTTTTTTTGATTTCTGCGGGCTTTTGAGGGAGCAATTGTGTGGGTCAACTTTTCACAAAGCTATATAATCAAAGGAATCAATGACCTACAATATTCGTGCTTCTTCCTATGTGTTGTGGAATGCTCCATGGATGATCGTATGTCCTTGGTTATCACTTTTTCCTGTAAATAATAAGCTTTTTAAAACGGTTCCCTTAACGGTCAACCACGGGTTGAAATAAAACCCTTTTTAGACTATGGGGAAGGAGGCTTTTGGGGAGCGTGAGTTACCATATGGTAATAGTGGGCTCCACAACTAAAGCCCCGAAAATGTGGGGAATGGAGGTGTTTGGGGCGTGGGTGAGCTTTACACACTACCACTCCCTTCACTCTTAGCCAAAATAATGCATGGTTATTTTGTGTGTTTAACATGTAAGAAATACTTTTGATTTTGTGGAGGTGTTTGGATCATGTAGGAATCTCAATTGTTTATGACATGAAAACATCCTTTTGTTTCTTTAAGCCACTTTTGGTATATGCAAGCCTCCATCAACCATAGAGTGGGAATAAACCAATGGTATAATGTTTATGAATAGATTGTTTTATCCTTTTTAAGTTAAATGCAAAATAGTTCTGTTCTTATAAGATAATCTTGTGAATTAGTTTTCTTACTAACTTTGGCATGTATCTTTTAAGGATATTTCATGCATCACAGCTAACTACATATTCAAAATCCACCAAAGCCACACTCGCATTTAAAGACAAACAATATGTTTTAGTCATTACAAAACTACTCATAAAAAATGTTTGTCCCCGATTTTTAACTCCACACACGAAACATGAATTATGCTCATTACTTCACAATGCGATTTACATACAAGAACTACACGTAAATGTCGAATAGAAACTTTTATGTCATATTTTTCGATGAATGGAATTAAATGTTCTAAACCCGGGATGTGTAGACATCATAATTGAATCGTATACGGACACCCGCAGCAACGCGCGGGCTTTCCCTCTAGTACTCCTAATCTACACATTTATCCAAATTCTTTTAACGGTATTATTTTGGTTCTTCAGCTAGCATTGGCTTTGACCATGTCCGCTGCTTCTGCGGTTGCCGCCATTGTCTACTTGGCACACAAACGGAAACCCCAACACAAACTAGCCTGCTCCTTGTCAACAATTCAATGAATTTTGCCCACGTGGTAGCGGTGCAGTGGTGGGTTCCTTCCTAGGAGTGCTCATTTTGACGGTTTTGGTGGTGCTGTCGGCTGCTGCTCTCCGAAGAAACTAACTAAAAATTGTGTGATCACTTTAACATCTAAATTGTCATCGTCTTTGTTTTGTTACTGTGCTTAAACGTTGTAGTTGGTTGTGTTTGGAGTGTATTTGGTTACAAGTGTAATTATGTCATTCACATTGGTTACATTGTAATTTAATGTTTTTTTTTTTAAATTTACAGATAAAAGTAAAACAATTGATTTAATATCTTGTTTACTAAAGTGGTTTTTTTTGAATAACTATGTAAGGGCAAATCAGATATGATAAAAATAACAAATATAATAATTATGATAATAAAAATAATATAATAAAATAGGCTATTACTATAATATAAACACATATACTAATATCAATTATACAAAAAATATCAATACTAGTGTACAGCTACCAGTGAAAACAGTATAAAAACTAATACTAATAATCATTTTATTAAGAGGTAAGTTAATGTACAAAGGGTTGTTAACACAAAAAAAGTGTAAAAAGAAATTACGCATCATGAACAAACTCAAAATTACGCATAAAGAAAATTACAACTGAAAATTACGTACAAACTCCATTGCAATGCATTATGAGAACCATTTTGGTATATGGCTATATGCAATGCATAATTAAAGAATTATCATTGTTAAAAAATTATAAGGGCTGCTTTGCTTTCACATAAGCTTATAGCGCTTCTGTGAATTCTATATTGAGAATGCAACTAGTTGTATAAGTCGACTAATGGGATTGAAAGGCATCAGTTTTGACTGTTACTGGTCAAAACACGTCAACGGTAACAAGAAATGAACTTGTGACTTCTTTCACTACGCGCCATTCATATGCGTTGGGCCACAAATCCACTGAGCCAAGCCTAGGTTAATTGGCATGAAACTGTGGGGCTGAGAATTCGACTGCTGTTCAGGTTTAGAAAAAAGGAATTGGGAGGGCTGCGCCTGCGGCTAGGGTTAAGACATCTGAATGTCTGATGGATTTTCTGGCAGGGTAAGACTGTACATCTATGTCAATACCAAACGAACGATGACTCCATATACAGCAACTCTTCTCGGCCAGACAGCAGCTGCACAAAGTCCATCTAGTTACCCCCCCCCCCCCCCCCTTCCTCCTCTTCTTCCCCCTCTCCACCCAACATCTAGTAACCCCTCTCCTCAGTCACCACTGACAAACAGCCACAAAAAACCGACAAGAATTCACAAATATACAACAACCCTTCTCGGCCAGACAGCAGCTGCACAAAGTCCCATCTCTGTATAGTCCACATGAAGGGTGTTGATCAACAAATTCATACGTAAATTTGTCAAAAATGCCACACCTAACAGATTGTAAACCGACAATCTACAACACGAGTTCACAAAAACTAACTAGTGTTGATAATTTTGCTGGAATACAGTTCACAATCAATGGCCACTTGTTTAAACCTAGCGCTGCTTACCATAGCAGAAGATGCCGGTTACGAGCAATGCTTCTACAAGCAGAGCGCTGCAAGCGATTTCACTTTGTGTTAGATTGGCAATAAACTTACCCAAACAATCAATCCATCTCAAACAAACAATCAATTTAATTTTGTGTCAAATTGGCAAAAACTTAGCCTGGCCTAAATGGGAATGAAGTCCCAACTTATAGACGCCGATCTCTAACTCAAGATTCTCGCAGATTCTAGGTTTGTAGTTATCTAACTCCATAGTAATATACAATCAAGATTTTATCCCAAAGTCGCTTTTTGAACTTCAAAAAAGCCCGAACCAGATGCCAAAACTAAACTTTAGGAACTTTAAAGTTGTTAAAAATACGGTAGATTTTCAAGCCAGTGGCTCTTAAAAACAGCTCCAACAAGAATTGATAGTTACATTTTGTGTGTGTGTCAATGTGTGTAATGTAACCATACAAAATGTGCAATGAAGACCATTGTTGATGCAGTTTTACTAGATCACTAAATAACATTCAACATACATCTCTATTTGGGTTGAAGACATTACCATTCATGCAGCATTACAAGCATCTATAAATCATCCTTCCTGCAGCACCTGCAGTTCCACTTCATATATATATAAAAAACAAAACATATTTTTCTCTTAAATTCATACCAAATATTGACCCATAAGAATAATCCTTGCATAAAAGCCTAAAAGACTCGCTCACAGAAATTTTATTTACAAGAGTCAAAATATCAAAATAATTACAAACAAAAAAAAACCGAATTTCAAAAGAGCAACCAGTCTTTGGACAGCCTCGACACGTATGTGAGTCGTATAAGGCCTATACGTATCCTTTATTTTTATATATACTATACGACTTTATTTTTATATGAACTATACGACTCATATACAAATATACAGACTCTCGTAAAAATACTATGTATAAAAGTTGCATACTAGGTGTCTAAAGAACAACACGCTAAATCAACCAAAGACAATAAACTAATTATTAATAACATAAAAGACCTTAAATTGGGCTTCAATTTTAGTTCAAACCAATTATTTCAAATTTCGACGGTTAACCAAATGAAAAATAAATGCATAAATCAACCGAAGCGGATACACTTAACTTAGACGAGCATTTTGTACCGAATACTGTAACATACAGATAAATTCAGTACCCACTTTTCCAAAAATTCAGTATCGGTATTTTCAGTATCGGAACCTGTTTGATACCGATCTCATTCCTAACTTACAGAGTTAATTACAATGTTGAGATTCAAACCAATTCATCAAACATAATAATATAACACATAAACCAACCAAAACGTTAATAAAGATTTCAATTTCCGTTTAAAACATTTGGTAAGCCCGCACGGCCATCACCGCCGATAATATTATACGGCTCCGGCAGCAGGCAGTCTTCATCGCAGGTGACCGGAAGGGATGACGTGGCGAAGAGGTGAACGAGAAGATCATGACGGAGCCTCCGGCAACCACCGAAAGATGCGATGTTGGGTGGCTGTTTCCGCCGTGAATCTACACCACCACCGTCACCGCCGCCGTCAGTCACGTTCCGGTACTGCTCAGATAAGATCAAGTAGTGTTAAGTGTTTGTTAGGGTTTTGGAGTGGTTTTATAGACGTGGATGCAAATAGAGTGAAAATGAGTCGTTCGAGCTCAAACACTTTTAATTTATGAAAGCGCGAACTCAAGTACTTTTTTATTATTATTTTATACATAGTTTGGTTAATTTTCTCTTAATCCTAAAAATATAGTAACTATTATTATAGTATATAATTAGCATAATAGGTTAAAATTATATAAAATGGTAGGCTTGTTTAGGTTCACGAGCTTGATAAGCGAAGCTCGGGCTCGCTAATAACGAGCTTGTTTTTAGGTTTGCGTTAAGGCTTGAACTTGTTTAAACTTGGTTTGCATCACATGTGCATCAAAAAATCACATCTCATCAACCGTAGTGATGCGATCTCATCACTACATCACGCGCGTCAGACTTTATCCCCTCCTGAACTCTGATGCGCTCATCAAACACCAAGATTGGGAATGGTTATGTATGACTATTACATGTAAAGTTTAAAACTAAATGGCTTAATATGATAGTAGGTCAATAGTTGAGCCATTGCTTTAAGGGCCTGTTTGGTAACCTTTTAATGAGGCTCTGAACCATTCATCTCTGAATTGCTTAACATTCAGACTGTTTGTTTCAACCTAAAAAAAGGCTCTGAATGGAATGATTAAGAGCTGAACCATTCAGACTTGGTGCATAGCTGAATCATTCAGCACTTAATCATTCAGAGCCACTTAACCATTTAGACATCTTAATGATTCAGCACTTAATCAACCAAACAGTCTCTAAATCAAGCAATTAACACCTTCATCAATTATCACCGACACGAGAACGATTACTAGCATGTGCCAAAACTAACATTCAAGTTGGCATAAAATAAAATTAACATCTATATAAAATAAAATTAACAAAATTTTCATTTTTTTACTTTATAACTGGTAGGTAACTCTAGCGTTGTGTCGGGGTAGTGTATTTTGTAAGAAATATGTGCCTTCGGTAATAATCAAATTTACGGATATGCAATTAACGGTTCTGACAGTCTGAAACCGAATCGTTAGATCTGAAACATATTCATGTATTTAAGGTTCGGTTCCGGTTCTTAAATTTGTATGAAATGCTTCATGGTTTGGGCAGGAGTCGGCGAGTCCGTTTAAAGAACCGCCAGAACCTGGTTAGATTTAAACTTTAAATATAATAGTATATTTAAAAGTTGCATTTGAATAATTGTGTAACTTCTATAAAACATATAGCGTATGATAAAGGGAATGACAATAACTTAAATCGAGAACAGACGCTAACAAAATCATTTATGAGGTGCACATATAATTCGTAGTCTCAAAATTAAAAATCATTATATATATGTGGTGGTACCGTGCACTTTTATAATATGTCAATCAAATGTAAGAACTACTTATTAATAGGGTGTGTTTACCAACACATCATTGTCATAGGCTACGTGGTGTTACGATCCGCCTAAATACAAAACATTTTTACGATCTGTTAATAACGAGCTAGAGATGTGTCAAGGGCTTCTAGGGGGTCTCCAAAATAGCCTACACTATTATGGCGAACTTTAGTAACTTCAAGATAACCTAGGTCATCGAAGAATGTACTTAGAAAAGAGCGGTACCATGCTGGAATTTTTGGCAGCCTCGTAAGATTTTAGAATAGCCTTCAAAGTGGTGGAAATAGGCTAGATACATGCTAGAAAATACAAGTCTAGTACAAGACTTGTATAGAAAATTCTATGGAGTTGTCTAGATATGGAAGCCTCTAGAGATTGGCATATTAAAATGAATAGAACCATGTATATTTAGAAGTTAGAACTCTCTAGAAATTGTATACTAGTATAAATAGGGATGGTGCCCTCAATTGCAAAGCACCCAACAACATTACAAGTTTACACAAAACAAGGACCGCGCAAACCAACTACAACATATACAAGGAATAAGACGACCAATCCTTCCAAACTAAACTTTTAAACTTAGACCGAGCCCTAAGCCAAAGAAAGGACAACGCTTTAATTTTGGCCACTAATTCTACCATTTTAACTTCTTTCCCTTTAAAAATCTTCTCATTACAGGCATTCCAAATCACCCACATAGCAATCATAATGATCCCTTAAACAATCTTTGAGGCGGCCAAATAAAAAATCATCAGCGATAATAATATGTCTCCTGCGAAGGGCTGTCCTAGTGGGGATCCGGTTCATTTCCAAACGCCAAATAAAAATCTTCACCTTGGGGGGCACCCAAGCTATCCTTCTCAATTTAATACTAACCTGATGAAAACGAGCAACTACTAAGTTTTTCTTAAAATCTGCCACTTTATAAACACCTTCCGAGTTCCCATCCCATTTCCATGAATCATGGCCATTATGAAGAACAATGCCGATTAAACGCCTCATGAGTTGATTATGTTCCTCAATCTCCGCTTCTAACAGAGGCATTCTCTTCCAAGGAATTAAACTACCAGCCGCAATCTGATCCCATAAATCAGCAACCTTGGCTTGCTTATGGACAGCCAACTTGAACAAGTTAGGGAAAGCTTGTTTAAACGGATCCTTACCACACCATTTGTCGAACCAAAAACCTCACCTCTTTGCCATTCCCAATCACTCCTCTAAATAAAGAATTAACAGATCCAGAATTCGAGTTTCTATCGGCATTGATTAGGTGGGAAACCAAGGACTTCCACCCTACCGAAACCGATTTATTAATAGGGAGGATCTCCCAATTCTTAGAACTCCCGTGACAAGCATCTATCATCTTTCGCCATAAACTAGAAGCTTCCACTTTCTACCTCCACACCCACTTGGTAAGAAGGGACAAGTTGACATCCGCAAGATGAGAAACTCCCAACCCCCCGTCTTTTAAAAGGCTTAGCGATACCATCCCAAGACACCCAGTGAATTTTCTTAACATTCTCACCCCCCCCCCCCCCAGAATCTCTTTATCAATCCTTCTATATCCCCTATAACTTTAATCGGGGCTTTATAAAGTGACATATAATAAATGGGCAAGCTAGATAACACCGATTTGATGAGAATAAGCCTACCTCCAATAAAAAGAGTCCTCGCCTTCCACGACTTTAGCCTTGTTGTACACTTATTCACCACCGAATCCCAATTGCGGATTCTATTCATGTTGGCCCCGACTTTAATTCCAAGGTAATCAAATATGTGATGATAGGATGTTGCAATTGGGTTTTTCCCTTTTTATTACTTACAATGTCAACACGGTTGGCATTATTAAGCTAATCAACAACACAAGATTAGGTTGTTCCTAAATATATACCATTGGAGGTGATCTTATGCTTGTCAACGTAACTTTGAATCGATTGAGCATGATGTAATCATACTGTTAAGAGCAATGTTTTCATGACCGAGCCGAATGTTAAACCGGTCTCCTTACCGGTCCACTGGTCAAACCGGTTCGACCGGTCGGAACCAAATTTAAGAACAGAATAATGTTATAATTAATTTAATAATTTCATACATTTAAAAACAAAAGTTATTTATACTTATTTTACATTTGTACCAACAATACATTTTAAACCCACTTTAGTATTAGATATAAAATTGCACAACTACTTTGAAACGATGTCGTTCTCATCTAAGTCCTCACCCACCTCCATCTCTTGAACCATAACTTGCAAAAACCAACAAACGAAGCACAATATCCTCACTGCCTATCACTTTCCACATGAGAAACCATCAACATGTTTATGAACACCGTTTCCAGCACTGCCTCGTACACCACTAGCATCATCTCACATCGCGCTGGTCTGAGCGTTTGATTAGTCGGTTAGAACCAAAACCACCCCGATTCAGGAGATTAAACTCCTTATTCATCAATGGTTTCTGTAACATCCGGCAAAAATCGATGTGTTTCTATACGTAATTAGTATATGTAATTAACGGTTTAAGTGCATATTTAAATTAATTGGATTAATTTAGCCTTAGAGAATAGCAAATTCCCCATAATATGCATAGGGATGCACATGTTTAATGTTGAAGCACGATGAAATCGCGTGCGAATAAACTTGTCCGGAACGGACGTTGGTGATTACCCGGTAAAAATTAAATAGACGAAAATGATCCCGGACACCCAGGATATAAAATAAAGGGTATTTTCATGAAATATAATGTGTTTTGGAACTCCAAAACCATAAATGAAAACTCTAAATACAAATCTCCCGGTAACGAATAAAAGTACGCGTACCGCACCCGGTACACGTATAACTTATAATTTCACTCAACGAAAGCCTAACTAACCAACCAACCAACACTTAAACTAGGCTATGTTCCGATTAAAACCCGAACGAAGCCCCGACGATAACATCCAATTGTAACTACTTAGTTAGTAGATATTTTTGAAGTGGGACCCACCAAACCATACACCATAACCGGCCCTTGATCATCACATGGCCAAAATCTTTTTTTTATTTGATCAAAATCTCAAAGATATGAAATATAGTCCTTAGATTATATTATGAGATTTTATGTACTTAGGAAAGATTATGAGAATATAGATGTAAGATTTGAGGATCTTACAAAATCCTCCACACCCTTGATAAATCTCGGCCAAACATCCCTCCTCATGTCCATTAGAATCATCCTTGAGTACTATCTCCCATGATTTAAGGGATTAGAGGATCTAAGGTTAGATATTGTGTATCCTATGTGTTCTTTGGAAGATATATAAAAGAGGAATAGATTACAACACTTCATAAAACTCTTTCTTGCTTCCTTCCTTGGCCGTGAGCTTACATACACATATACACATCCATTTTCAAGTTCCAAACACTAGAAATTCATCCATAAACTTCCACCTCCAAACCCCTAATTGTGCGTTTCAAGCTTGGAGCTTAACCACCTTGGAAGAACACACTAAACCCCTTCAAAATCAAGTGTTTTTAGCTTCCCTAGCCTTGTGCTAGTTGTAAGTATTCTTGATCTTGTTCTTGTCTTTAAAAGTGTATGTTTTGATGTTTTAAAAGCAAGTTGTACAGAAGTTTTTAACAAGGTTTTAAACATAAGTTATGATGTGTTTTATCAAACTAAAATGGACCTTAAAAATTTGTATGTTGACCGTAGATGGTGATGGATGTTGTAAGATTGTTGAAATTTATAAAAAGTTACATAATCTTGTCTAAAATGATGATCAAAGCAAAGGTTGTAAATGTAACTTGAATACACTTAAAAGTGGTTTTTGATCATCTTAAAATGATCATCTAGTGCATAATATTGTGTTGATCTTGTGAGAAAATGTAAAATATAAAGTTTACATATTGTAAGATTTGGACATAAAGTGATCAAGTTGGACAAAATGGACATAATACACACAAATACACACATTATGGTTCTTAATGAGGTCATTATGGACTATGGATAATGTTGAATCATACTAAAAATCTATCATGACAAAGTTGACACAATAAAGTTTACTAGTTTAGTAGAAAGTTGTCACTTTTGAAAGATTGGGAAGAAATGTAACGTTTGAAAGTTAAAGGACTATTTTGGTAACTTTAGTAGTTGAGGGACATCAAATGTCATTTTTAGAAACTTGAATCTAAAAATATGACCTTGGAAAGTGATGTATTGCAAAATACATCGGTTATTTGTGCATATTTTGAGTCGTTATCGAGTCAGTGTATGTCGTTTATATATACTTTTCAGTTTCTATTTAGTATTTTATGTGTCACAGGAATCCGGATGGCAAAAGAGGCAAATTTATGCATAAACGGTGCTTTACGAGGTCCCGGATGAGTCGCAGGTGAAAAGAGAAGATAAAAATAAACAAAATTGGAAAAGTCACTCCGTCGTGTCACGCGACAGACTCTCTGGCATGCCGTCGTGTCACGCGGCGCCTCCCCTTGCATCACCCGTCAGATTGAACGTGTCGTGTCACGCGACCACTTACCCAGAATCCCGTCGCGTGACACGATGGCCATCAGAAAGCCCAAAATGGTGTTTTTCAAGCCCAAATCGCATTTTAAAACCCTAGAACGAAATTTTAAGCTTCATTCTGCACTTTTGGACGAAAAGAGAGCTGCTCAAGGTGATTCCAAGGCAAGGAAAGGGCAAGGTTCGAGATTTGAAGCTAAAGGATCGACTTCCTCGGGTGTTAATCATTCGGTTTAGTTGTTTCTTAGTTTTTCTCATTCAAAACTTATGTTGATTGATATTATGAACCTCTTAATCTCTGTTTTGATTATGTTTTGTGGCTAAACTCTTATAGCTACCTAGACTAAGACAAATAACTATGTTTTGATTTGCGTTTTCTATGGTTTTTGGAACTTGATTTGGATTTATGATTCAGTAAAGATTTTGATTTCTCTAGATCTGGTGTATATGCGTATCTATTATTATTTGATTGTCACTTATTCACTCCACTTGCACTTTTGTGAATGTCTTTCATGTATGAGTGCTAGTTAGGTTGCAGACTTTGTGTAGCAACTAGTTTATGGTCAATAGTCGCGAGTTTACCATAGGAGTGATATTTGATGGTTAGAAGATTTTAGGTATTCTTCCAAGTTCAATAGCTGTGAGGTGAGGGCTTGTTGGTATGTCTAGGTTGTTAAATTGCTAGGTTAGAGGCTTTGTGAGAAGATCTGCCTAGTTTCCCTTTCAATTCTGGCATATCAAGTTAGATCTAGGCTTCAATAATTACCCCTTGCACCTAGTGTAGTGAGGCTTTCGCGCTGTGAGGTAGATTGTCTAGCGGGTACTCGATCATAAGAGTTAGATAACCTGTGAGGGTTTGTACTCCAACCGGTAGTTTAACAGCACAACAATATTCTAGGGTATCCCCTTGAGAAGGGTCGAGGGTGTCTAGTTTATTCTTGATGTTTAGTATCTTAAGATCCCGGTTCCAAAGCAGTTCCATAACCATAGAAGCTTATCAAGCATAGTTAGGCGTCTGGTCTAGGTAGTGTCTTGTCATCATCTGAATTCAGCTCAGTTAAGTTCTCGTTTTTAGTTCAGTTAAATTAATTTTAGTTATTCTTTATTTTATTGCATTTTTAGTTTTTAGTAAAACCCCCCCTCTAAAATAATAAATAGTTTTATTTCAGTTTTAGATAAGTTTTCGAGTCTAGTTACCGTTTTCCATTAGAGTCTCGTGGGTTCGATATCCGGACTTACTTTAGCTATACTAGAGTCGATAGGTTCACTTGCATGTCAGTAGTTTAGTTTTAGAGAGTCTAGAGTATTACTTAGTGTCTAGTTTTAGGTTTAATTTAGTTATTTTTATTAAACTACTTTTAGCACATCAAGTTTTTGGCGCCGTTGCCGGGGACTCTTGGCGATTGCGTTAATTAGCTTTGATTGAACTTATCTGAAATATCTGTGCTATTTGTTATTTTTATTTTAGTTAATTTTTATTTTTATTTCGAGTCTTTTCTATTTTTCTTAGTTTCTTTTATCTGTTATTCTCTTACCTCTTTTATTGTCTATTCTGCAGTTTTATGCCAGTTACTCGTTCAAGGAGCAAGTCAGCTGCTGCAGTTAAGCTTGAAGAGGTAAGTTCTTCTAGCTCTAGTTCTTCTAGGTCTTCTAGTTCGCCGTCCCCACCACCCAGTCCACCACCAAACTTTCCCCAAATGGCTGAGCGACGCACTGTCCACCAACAATCCACCCTGGGTTTTACGGGAGTTAACTCCCCTATTACCATTCCAGCCATCAACAATGACGGGTCCTGGCAGATACCCTCCTACATCATGACGGCCATTGGTAACACCTGTCAATTCCACGGCCGCGATGATGAGGATGCCCCGGCCCACATAGCCCGTCTGACTCGCATCATAGCTACCTTTAAGCTACAGGGTGCCTCAGATGATGCTAAATTCCTCCAGCTGTTCCCATTTTCCCTAGCTGGTCGAGCCGCCACTTGGCTCGACTCTCACCCTACCGACACTTTTAACACTTGGGATGCCCTCAAAGAAGCTTTTCTGAATAAGTACTTTCCCCCTAGTAAGGCCTCCCGCCTTCGCGATCAGATCCACTCGTTCCGGATGGAACCTGATGAGCCTTATTATCTTGCATGGGAGCGTTTTCAAAACCTGCTTAGCAGGTGCTCCCAACATGGTCTGACTGATTGGGCCCTTGTAGAGAAATTCTACAATGGCTTAACTTATGAGGCAAAGAACCGTTTTGACACTTCTGCAGGCGGCCACATGATGGGTAAGAAAACTGCGGCCGAATGCAATGACTTATTTGAAAGCTTTGCCCAAACAGACCATGAGCAGCGGACCTTACTCAGGAATTCTATTCCTGCACCTAGTACCACCTCACCAGCTCGAGGTGTTCACCAAGTCACATTGGATACTAGTGTGGCTGCTGCTTTAGATGCACTGACTAAGGAAGTGAAGGAGTTAAAATTAAAATCTGAAAAGTGTGAGATGTGTAGGGGAGGGCATGCTACTTCTGAATGCCCTTTAATTCATCAGGATGAGCAGGTGGATTTTGTAGGCGGTCAGAACCGCGGGTCAAATAACTCCTATGGAAATTCTTACAACCCAGGTTGGAGGAATCATCCAAACTACAGCTGGAAATCTTCCAGTAACCCCCTGGTTTCTCATCAAACTCTACTCATAACCAGGGGCAGGGTCAGTATTCGGGAGGAAATTCGGGTAATAAGGTAGGTTCGGGTATTGAGGGTGGTTTGGGTGAAATAAAAGAACTTCTAACCCAGTTAGTAGCTAAAGATGCCCAGACCCAGAAAACTCTAGCAGAGCATGACACCTTGTTGAAAAATCATCACTCTGCATTTTTGGATCTTCAGCGTACTGTTGGTGATATTGCTAGGCGGTTGGAAGAGCGGCCCCAAGGCCAGTTCTCGGGTAGCACTCAACCCAACCCAGCCGCCCAACTGAAAGCAGTCACCACTCGTAGTGGTAGAGGCGCAGAGAGAGTTAGTGAGCTGGTAGAGAGTGAGGTAGAGGAGCAGGTAGATGAGGAAATAGAGATGGAGGCTCCTAGTAGGGTGCAACCTAGGCTAGTCCCAGCAAGTACCGCACCAAATAGTGAGCCTCAGATAGAGAAGGTTGTAGGTAGGACACCCACACCGATTAGGCCTACCCCTGAGATTGATCTTTCTCGTCTTCCATACCCAGCCCGCCTTAGGAACCAGAAATATGCTAAGGAGTATGGACATTTTCTTGATATGTTTAAGCAGCTTAAAATCAATCTTCCGTTCATTGAGGCCCTCCAGCATATGCCTAAATATGCCAAATTCCTTAAAGATCTTCTGAAAAGGAAAGATAGGCTGGGGGAGGTCTCAAACATTCCATTGACTGCGGGATGTTCTGCGGTGGTTTTGAACAAGCTACCGGAGAAATTGACAGACCCCGGGATTTTTACAATCCCGTGTATGTTTGGTAGTGACACTCAAAACCACGCGTTGGCAGACTTAGGTGCTAGTATCAACCTGATGCCTTATTCTCTTTATGAGAAACTAGACCTAGGTGACCTGACCCCAACGCGCATGACTTTATCCCTTGCTGACCGATCAGTCAAATATCCACGGGGCATTGTGGAAAACTTGTTGGTGAAAGTTGATAAATTTGTTTTCCCCGTGGATTTCGTTATTCTTGACATGGAGGTAGACGACAAAGTACCTCTAATTTTAGGCCGTCCGTTTCTGCGTACCGCCAAGGCACTCATTGATGTCTTTGACGGGAAGATCACTCTACGCGTAGGAGATGAGACGGTCACCTTTGAGATCGTCAAATCCATGAGATACCCTGGTAGTCAAGACGATTTTAGCGGTCCCACTGACTCTGTTTACTTCATAAATTCTTTTATTTCTCGGGTGGACCGATGTCTTGATTACATCTGTGGGGGTGATTTGGTAGTTGAAACCCATGAGGAGGATGTAGGTTCGTTTGAGGATGAGGCCCCTTTGTTTCCTGAGGCATTAGAGATTAGTGAGGTTCGTGAGGAGAGTAGTAAACCTTCATTAGAGATACCACCGCCTTTAGAACTTAAGGTTTTACCCTCTCACTTAGAGTATGCCTACTTAGGGGAGAATGCTAGTTTGCCCGTCATTATTTCATCTAAACTGACGGGGGAGGAGAAGAGTCGGTTGCTTGATGTGTTGAAGGCGCATAAACAAGCCATTGCATGGAGGCTCTCTGACATCAAGGGCATCAGCCCTACCTACTGCACTCACAGGATACTCATGGAGGATAATTATAAGCCTGTGGTGTAGCCTCAGAGACGCCTAAATCCGAACATGCAGGAAGTAGTTAGGAATGAGGTTCTTAAGCTTATGGATGCTGGTCTATCTATCCCATCTCTGATTCTCCGTGGGTGAGCCCGACTCAGGTTGTCCCTAAGAAGGGAGGGATGACTGTGGTAACTAATGAGAAGAATGAGCTCATTCCCACTCGTACTGTCACTGGCTGGCGTGTCTGTATTGATTATAGGAGACTGAATGACGCCACCAGGAAAGACCATTTTCCTCTCCCGTTCATTGATCAGATGTTGGAGCGTCTGGCAGGGCAGCAATTTTACTGTTTCCTTGACGGATTTTCAGGTTATTTCCAGATCCCCATTGCACCGGAGGATCAGGAGAAGACCACCTTTACATGCCCATATGGCACTTATGCGTATCGCCGCATGCCGTTTGGGTTATGTAACGCTCCGGCCACCTTTCAGCGTTGCATGATAGCTATCTTTCAGGATATGATTGAGACATCTATGGAGGTTTTCATGGATGATTTTTCGGTTTATGGTAGTCTTTTGATGTTTGCTTGGTTAACTTAGAGAGGATGTTAGAGAGATGTGTAGAGTCTAAGTTAATGTTGAATTGGGAGAAGTGTCACTTTATGGTGACTGAGGGGATAGTTCTTGGCCATAAGATTTCTAGGGATGGTATAGAGGTTGATAGGGCTAAGATTGACACCATTAGTAGGCTTCCACCTCCGACCAATGTCAAGTCCATCCGTAGTTTTCTAGGTCATGTGGGTTTCTACCGTAGATTCATTAAGGATTTTTCCAAAATCACTCGACCCATGACCCGTCTTCTTGAGAAAGACGTTCCTTTTGTCTTCGATGAGGAGTGTCTTAAGGCTTTTGAGTTTTTGAAGGAGCGGTTGGTGAGTGCTCCTATCTTAGTTTCACCCGACTGGAGCTTGCCTTTTGAGCTCATGTGTGATGCAAGTGACTACGCAGTCGGGGCAGTCTTAGGGCAAAGGCGTGACAAACACTTTCATCCTATCTATTACGCCAGTAAGACCCTTAATGATGCTCAGGAGAACTATACAACTACCGAGAAAGAGCTCTTGGCGGTTGTATTTGCTTTTGATAAATTTCGTTCTTATCTCGTGCTATCCAAAACCACCGTTTTTACTGATCACTCGGCTTTGCGGTTTCTGTTCGCAAAGAAGGATGCCAAACCTCGTTTGATTCGGTGGATCCTTTTGCTTTCTGAGTTTGATATAGAGATTAAGGATAGGCAGAGAATGTGGCTGCGGACCACCTCTCTCGTTTAGAGGATCCGAGTAGGGAGGAGATTCGTGAGGAGGCGATTGGAGACAAATTCCCTCACGAGTCCATTGATTTTGTTGAAGCTGAGAAGCAGGGTATGCCATGGTTCACTGATTTGGCAAATTACCTTGCTCATGGGATGTTGGTAGAGGGTATGAATACCCAACAGCGTAAGAAGTTTCTTAGAGATGCTACTAAGTATGTGTGGGGTGACCCTTTTCTGTTTAGAATAGGTGGTGATAGGATTTTAAGGAGATGTGTTAGTAGAGAGGAGGGACTAGAGATTATTAGGCATTGTCATGAGAGTCTCTATGGAGGGCACCATGCTCATCACACAACTGCACAAAAGGTCTTTGATAGTGGTTTTTATTGGCCTACTGTGGTGAAGGATGCCCTCGATTTCGTGAAGCGGTGCGACGCTTGTCAACGCACCGGTAACATTTCATCCAAGGATGAGATGCCTCAGAACCCCATTCAGGTTCTTGAAGTTTTTGATGTCTGGGGCATTGATTTCATGGGACCGTTCCCCATTTCTGGAGGGAACGGTACATCCTCGTGGCCATTGATTATGTTTCAAAGTGGGTGGAAGCGCAAGCTCTACCTACTAATGACGCCCGAGTGGTGGTGAAATTTTTGAAGAAGTTGCTCACTCGGTTTGGTACTCCCAAGGCACTTATTAGTGACCGTGGAACGCATTTCTGTAACACCATGATGGAAAAGGTGTTAGCGCGCTACGGGGTCACTCACCGTTTATCGACCGCTTACCATCCCCAAACAAGCGGTCAAGTGGAGAATGCAAACCGAGGAGTGAAAAGAATTCTAGAGAAAACCGTTGGGAAAAGTCGGAAGGATTGGTCCGACAAGTTAGATGATGCGCTTTGGGCGTTTAGGACCGCTTATAAAACGCCATTAGGTACTACACCTTTTATGATTGTTTATGGTAAAGCGTGTCATCTACCCGTTGAGTTAGAACATCGAGCTCTTTGGGCCCTTAAAGCGGTTAATCTTGATCTTACCGAAGCCGCTAAGAGACGATTTTTCCAGCTTCATGAGTTGGAGGAGCTTCGGGATGCAGCATATGCACGGTCATTGAGCATTAAAGAGAAAACTAAGGAGTTGCATGATAAGAGGATCAAGAAGGTGAAGGAGTTTAGAAAGGGAGATAAAGTGCTTTTATATAATTCACGGTTGAAGTTGTTCGCAGGTAAGCTTAAGTCCAAATGGGCAGGTCCATATACAGTTAATGAGGTTTTCCCATATGGCACAGTCGAACTACTAAATGATGCAGATGGAAGCACTTGGAAGGTTAACGGTCATAGGCTTAAGCTTTATATCGGAGGACCGTTCGACCCGACAGAGAAGGAGGAAACTCCTCTCGAGACCCCTTAGGATGAAAGATGGTTGAACCTTGGGAAAGGTCCCAAGTGTAGAGTTTGTAGAGGTTTATTTTCCTTTAATTTTTCAGCTAATTTTATGTTTTTGTTTGTGTTTTTCGTCGTTTTTTTTTCGGTTTTGTGTCTGTGTGTTGAAGTCATGTTGCAGGAATTTATAGCTACATTGGAGAGGAAAACATAGAAAATACAAAGACTCCAGGTAAGTTAGTCAAATTTCTAAATAAATTGGGTGTTGGAATGGGTAAATGAAAAAACTCAAAATTTTTCTAAGGCATGAAAGACCCAAATTACCCAAACTTTCTGTGAAAAATCACTCATCGTGCTACGCGACGAGATCCCTCTGCCTTGGTCGCGTGACGCGGCGTGTCCCAATTAAAAAAAAAAAAAAAGAACAATCGAGTCCTTCTTCTTTCTCTGCACACCTTCTTCAACCAAAACAAACTCTCACCCTACGACCAGCCACCACACACCACTCTGCACCTCCACCTCCTCCTCCGCTGCACCCTACCACCACCGAGCACTCCAACCCTCACACCTCGTCCCCACAGCCGTCCCCTACCACCACCGCACCACCAAAAACCCAAACCCTTTTTCACCACACCTCCGCCTCCGGCCCCAACCGCTCCTCAACGCCTGAAACCCTCCCACCGCCGCCGCTAACAACCTACCCCCACCCCTCTGGCAGCCACCCACCCTCCGACCCCCCTGCTTCTTCCTCTTTCCTCCTCCTCTCAACCAAACCAAACCCTAACACCACCCATCACCTCACTTCGCCAGCCCCCACCTCCAACATTTTCACCAACCACCGCCGCACCTGAAACCCTTCCACCCTCCTCACCACCACTCACCTCCGCTCGACCCTCTCTACCTCCGCCTGAAACCCTCTTCACCCAACCACCCTTCGTCCACCATCACACCTCCGACCACCCCTCTTTGCCGCGTTACAACAGACCACCGACCTACCTGGTGTTTTTATTTCTGTTCAAGCTCTCACAGGTATACATTCTTGCCTTTTCTTGTATTATTGTCTGCGTTTAGTGGTCCACAGTTAGCTTATGTCAGTCGTGTCGCGGTCGTACTGTCGTGTTTTATTGTTTTTGTTTGGCTTGTGTCGGTTTTGTTTTGTTGGGGTTGTGTCGTATGTGTCGCGTCTCTAGAGTCGTTTTTGTTCATTATTGTCTTTGGTATAGTGTTATTAGTATTGTGATCTTGTTTAGGATTGTGTCCTAGCGTAGTTGTTTTAGTTAAGTGTTAATGTATTTTGGTCAAGTTTTGATGTCGGTTAGTTGAGTTCTACATTAGTCCCTAGTCCGTTAGTATCGATTATGGTCTTGTTTGCTATGTGTTGGGATTATGTCTTATCGTTATTATGATTTTCTCAGGTACAAAATGGCAAAAATTCCCCCGTCTAAGGGGAGTTTTTCAACCCGAATTAATTTTTCAAAAAAACTAATCGTTTTCTCCATTATTTTTTTTTCGTGTCGCCATTTTGCATCAATTGGGCACTTGTACTTAATTGCGGACAATTAAAGTGTCGGGATGGGGTATGTGTATTTTAAGTTAGTTCTTACATAATCTTGCGTCGTGTTTGTAAATTGAGTCTAAGTTTTTATTTTTTGTCTTGAGTCGAGTCGTTGGGGTTTTCCTTGGCTTATAGGCACGAGCCGCCTCGCCCGTACTCAATCTCCATTCGGGCGAGGTTTGGTTCACATCTACTTGATAACCCCAGTTGTCAGTCCTGTCTGTCACGATCGCGAAAGAAATGCTATACGGTCGTTTACTAATATCAAATCACCTTTTTGCTTGTTTCTTTAAAGTTGTTTTGCAGATATGTCAGGTGAAGGCCCTTCAAAAGCAGCAAAACGAAAACGGGATCCACCCCGCAAACCAATTCAGTATTCAGAGCCAGAGAAGCATAATACTGTTGACATTAAAACCCTTCGCGAGCATACTTTACTTAAATTTGCTTCAGGAACAAGAGAAGCAGAAAAGTGTGACGCTTTATGTGATGTGCCTTTAATGGTCGCGCGGACTATAGATTGGGATCTCTTAGATATAGTTGGGCAGCGGGACAGGATTGAGAAGTTGTTGGGCCCCAGGTTTAAGAAGGTTTTGGCTTGTGAGAAACCACAGTACGAGCAGCTCACTATTGAGTTCCATTCCACTTACATACACAGAGATGGTGGGTTTTATGAGTCAGATGCAGTTTCATTCTCTCTGGGCAGGGTATTACATCAGATGTCTATTCCCAGTTCGCAGTTGTTACAGGTTATTATACTGCGGAGGAGGTTCAAACTCCCGAGTTTCTGACCAGTTTGAGGGGTGTGAGCAAGGAAGAGAGGGAGTGTTGCATTAGTGAGAAAGATTTAGAAGACTTTTGGCATTCGATTGCTAATGTTCCGTACTCAGGTGGGTTGGCAGGGTCAGCGATTCGGGATCCCGTTTACAGGTACATTCATAAGGTCCTTGGTTTCACTTTGGTGGGAAGGAAGTCGAGTGAAAATAGAGTGAATTGGGTTGAGTTGTTCTGTTTATACTGTATGGTGAAAGGCCGGGAGGCAAATTTAGCTAGTGTTATGGCTTGGTCGTTCTCGAGACCGAGGAGAGGTGGACCGAGAGCGGCTTTGGATATGGGCCCGTACATCACCCAGATTGCTGAAAATTTGAATGTGATGAGGACGCTAGGACCATATACTGAGCACAGATTAGTGAAAGGACCCCCGAAGCCGATGTGTTATGGTTTGAAGGATTTGAGGAATGCGGGTATTCTTACTTGCACTGAACCGCCTGAATGGGTAGCTATCGCACCAGGGCCTCAGGTATTACCTCCAGAGGGTACAGCAGCAGCAGCTACTCTTCAGGCCAGCATCCCTACCAGATTACAGAGACCTCGGCAGAGATACGAGTTGATAGGTCGTCAGTATCCTCTCAGAGAGCTACCACCAGTACCACTCACTCTAGAGGCATTAGCTGAGCGCACTGACAGGCAGATTAGGGAGTTGAGAGAGCTGATTACTGATGGTCATCGAGTACAGGCAGAGAGCCAGCGCAGGCAGGAGGATGCATTGAGGTCTATTATGGGGGCGTTGAATTTGGGCACACCAGAGTTTTTCAGAGCACCAGAGCAGCATGATCCACAGGTTGATTAGGAGCAGTGTGGGGATACGAGTGCAGCATGATCATCTGGTTATATCTTTTGTTTATTTTTCTTTTTGATGATGTTTTTTTTTAGTTGATCATGGTCTGTACTAAACTTGATATTTTGTGACATGCTCTGGGATATGGGTTGGCAGGTTGGTACTTTATATATATCTATATGTTGGCTATGATGTGATTCTGTGTGTTTGGTAGAATACTTGGCCGTTTTCGTTCGTTACTGAGAATTTGGAATTGTTTGCTGAGCACGTTTGAATTGGAGGGCATGTTTTTGGATTAGACTGGCACATGACAGTCTCGTTATATTTCCAGCTAAGTCTTTTCCTTTTTATTTTTATTATTTTTTTTTCTTTCTTTTTGTTTTTCTTTTTGTTTAGTGTTAGTTTATTATTGTGTTTGAGTCAGTTATCCATTCCTGCATTAGGGACAATGCAAAATTTAAGTGTGGGGATGGACCGTGTCGGTTATAGTTGAGTCTAAAAAATAAAAAATAAAAAAATAAAAAAATGAAAAAAAATAACCCTGATTTTGAAGTTTGCATTATATAAAGTATGGAAGATGATAGGTAAAGTTAGGTGTCCGGTTTTCAAATAGTATGTATAATAAGAGATTAAAATTGATTGAAAACGTGTCTGATTTGGGATATGTGGGTAGGCTCGGCCGGTAGAAAGGTTTCATTTGAAAAATAATAAATTAATTAATGTTAGGCTATTTTCTGGGTTCTCATCTAGGAGAAACGGGGAGACCGAAACCGCCAAAAATAGTATAAGGAGCACCGTTATAAGTAGAAAACCGTTAGAATTTCTAGTCGCTTAAAAAAATAGAAATCAAAGCAGAAATACTGAAGCTTAAGGTGCCTGGTCACTGGGATAGCGACTTGGATTGGCCACACCCTCTGAGTTAAGTATGCTGAGATGAAAAAAAAAAAAAGAATACTGACGCTTATGGTGCCTGGCCACTGGGATAGCGACTTGGATTGGTCACACCCTCTAAGTTAAGTATGGCGAAAAAAAAAAGAAAAAAAAAGTGATTTTAAATTCTCTTGATTTTCTGCATAAGACGGTTGGGAAATGGTCAAATGGTCGTTCCTTTAGCTCCATAAGCTTGAGGTGGGATTAGGAGGAACTGTGGCTCCTTAGAGTGAGACCCTAGGTAGACTAACTCACATGAACTAAAGGTAAATAAATGAAAAGGGGCTTGGAAATCGGTTTGGGTTTAAGAGGATCAATATACCTGCAATCGCAATCAACACGTTAGTAGATTATAAATTAAGTAACCTATGTTTTGAAACCGGATGTAAACCTAACTGTGATTCCATAGCATAATTCTTTTTCAGGGACGAAAAAAAGATAAGTGTGGGGATGTTTGATGTATTGCAAAATACATCGGTTATTTGTGCATATTTTGAGTCGTTATCGAGTCAGTGTGTGTCGTTTATATATACTTTTCAGTTTCTATTTAGTATTTTATGTGTCACAGGAATCCGGATGGCAAAAGAGGCAAATTTATGCATAAACGGTGCTTTACGAGGTCCCGGATGAGTCGCAGGTGAAAAGAGAAGATAAAAATAAACAAAATTGGAAAAGTCACTCCGTCGTGTCACGCGACAGACTCTCTGGCATGCCGTCGTGTCACGCGGCGCCTCCCCTTGCATCACCCGTCAGATTGAACGTGTCGTGTCACGCGACCACTTACCCAGAATCCCGTCGCGTGACACGATGGCCATCAGAAAGCCCAAAATGGTGTTTTTCAAGCCCAAATCGCATTTTAAAACCCTAGAACGAAATTTTAAGCTTCATTCTGCACTTTTGGACGAAAAGAGAGCTGCTCAAGGTGATTCCAAGGCAAGGAAAGGGCAAGGTTCGAGATTTGAAGCTAAAGGATCGACTTCCTCGGGTGTTAATCATTCGGTTTAGTTGTTTCTTAGTTTTTCTCATTCAAAACTTATGTTGATTGATATTATGAACCTCTTAATCTCTGTTTTGATTATGTTTTGTGGCTAAACTCTTATAGCTACCTAGACTAAGACAAATAACTATGTTTTGATTTGCGTTTTCTATGGTTTTTGGAACTTGATTTGGATTTATGATTCAGTAAAGATTTTGATTTCTCTAGATCTGGTGTATATGCGTATCTATTATTATTTGATTGTCACTTATTCACTCCACTTGCACTTTTGTGAATGTCTTTCATGTGTGAGTGCTAGTTAGGTTGCAGACTTTGTGTAGCAACTAGTTTATGGTCAATAGTCGCGAGTTTACCATAGGAGTGATATTTGATGGTTAGAAGATTTTAGGTATTCTTCCAAGTTCAATAGCTGTGAGGTGAGGGCTTGTTGGTATGTCTAGGTTGTTAAATTGCTAGGTTAGAGGCTTTGTGAGAAGATCTGCCTAGTTTCCCTTTCAATTCTGGCATATCAAGTTAGATCTAGGCTTCAATAATTACCCCTTGCACCTAGTGTAGTGAGGCTTTCGCGCTGTGAGGTAGATTGTCTAGCGGGTACTCGATCATAAGAGTTAGATAACCTGTGAGGGTTTGTACTCCAACCGGTAGTTTAACAGCACAACAATATTCTAGGGTATCCCCTTGAGAAGGGTCGAGGGTGTCTAGTTTATTCTTGATGTTTAGTATCTTAAGATCCCGGTTCCAAAGCAGTTCCATAACCATAGAAGCTTATCAAGCATAGTTAGGCGTCTGGTCTAGGTAGTGTCTTGTCATCATCTGAATTCAGCTCAGTTAAGTTCTCGTTTTTAGTTCAGTTAAATTAATTTTAGTTATTCTTTATTTTATTGCATTTTTAGTTTTTAGTAAAACCCCCCCTCTAAAATAATAAATAGTTTTATTTCAGTTTTAGATAAGTTTTCGAGTCTAGTTACCGTTTTCCATTAGAGTCTCGTGGGTTCGATATCCGGACTTACTTTAGCTATACTAGAGTCGATAGGTTCACTTGCCTGTCAGTAGTTCAGTTTTAGAGAGTCTAGAGTATTACTTAGTGTCTAGTTTTAGGTTTAATTTAGTTATTTTTATTAAACTACTTTTAGCACATCAGAAAGCTTGGTGACAAAAGTGTAAAATGTTGACTTTCCAAGGTTGGTTGTGTAAGTAGTAGCAAATTTACAAATGTATATTTTGTATAAAAATGTATTTTTATAAAATAAGGTTTTATGAAAATATGAATTTCCTAACATGTTGGAAAGGTATAAAAACAAAGGTTTTTATAAAAATGATAAATAAAAACTTGGTGAAAACTTGTATAAAAATGGACACTTTTATATAAATGGGGATATAAAAGTGTTGGAACATTTTTATGTGTAAGTAACCAAGTCTTTGTATTAAATGTTATTTGTGAACTTCCAAGTAAAAATATGTGGAAATTAAAGGATGAATAATTTCAAGGTTGCATATTGTTGGAAACTTTGGAAAATTAACAAAATATATAAGTTTAAGTGATCGGATATGGACATGTTCATGTTACGACGTGTTAACGGACTAAAACATAAAAACAGACGAATAAGCATTTGTATTATTACGTCTAATATGGAAAGGAAAATATATATTCTAAGGACTTAAAATATATAATTTGGGTGAAAATACATAACACTTTCCTAAGTGTTGGAAACTTATTCGTGGGAGAAAATAACGTAAATAATCTAATGATTAAACGTTTAAAACAAGCATATGGACGTGACAATGAAAATATATTATCAAATCGACAAGATCCTAGTATGTTTATTTAATGGGAAAGTAAATATACGGTAAAGTGAGTCGAATTGAGTATTAAAAATGTTATATCGAATCGACAAGATCCTAGT
Organism: Ambrosia x helenae; assembly: GCA_030844895.1. Lineage (NCBI taxonomy): Eukaryota > Viridiplantae > Streptophyta > Magnoliopsida > Asterales > Asteraceae > Ambrosia > Ambrosia x helenae. Next base: position 32,820 of record JAUTDX010000758.1, on the reverse strand, counting down.
ATATTTATTTAATGGGAAAATAAATATACGGTAAAGTGAGTCGAGTCGAGTGTTGAAAATATTATATCGATTGACAAGATCTTAGTGTAATTATTTAATGGGAAAATAATTATACGTCAAGTGAGTCTAGTCGAGAACGATATTATACAAGTTAATTAATATTCATGGAAATATAAGTGTAACTTGTAACGAGGGTAATCCATCACCAACGGACCTAGGATACATGTTTAATTAAACGGGGAAATATATGTAACTGGTGGTGTTGGGAGTTGGGTGTACAACTTGCCGGAAAACACACGCTATAGACTTAGTGACTTATACGCACTATGACGTTCGTAGGTGCTTGACCTCGGACTTGCTATTCTCTGCTATTTGATTGCACGTTGTACTTCAGGTGAGTTTCACGGCCCCTCTTTAGTGTTTTGTTTCGGGGAAAGATATGTTTGTCAAATGTTGTCACATGTTGAAATGTTTTCAAATGTTAAAATGTGATGAGTGGCATGATGAGTACTTGAGTTTTGTTATTTATACACCACTCGGGGTGAGTCCTCGCTACTGTAACCATTTACTCGTGGGTTGTGTTGAAATCGAGAACCGAAGGAATATTTGGATAGCGCTATTGGTGCCTGACAAGGCCCACCCCTAATCGATAGCGTCGATTATGCAACTGTGTATGCCTGGGGTGCACGTATTCTGAACTAAGTTGTTATTTCCGAGAAACAACTTCTACTTGTGGGGCATTATCATTAGTCTTGGTTTGGTTATGGGCTCAAGGGTTGCTCGTCATAGTTTTGCAGGAGATAGCTACTCCTTGCAAAGGCCACAAATTGTGCTTGTTCCGCACATGTTGTAAAAATGTTGTTGTTATGGAACTAAAACCTATGACCTCACCAATATTTTATATATTGACGTCTTTTTAAACATATCTTTCAGGTAACTAATTAAGTGTTGATTAGATATGAGGCTAGTGCGGTGGAATATGGGATGTCGGATACATGTCGGAGTTTCATCAATATCTCCCATTGGGTTGGGAATTGGATGGAAAAACCCCATTTATGATTTTCTTGTTTGTTGTTTGTGAAATATTGTAACAAGGTACCCATTATCGACATCTTAATAGAATGATCTTTCCTAATTGAATATGGTTTGTGTTAATCTGGACTTTGATATGCTTTCGAGCGTTGCGCCACGTATTTCCGCCGTTGACGTGGTGTGACAGTTTCACCCTCGTTAATTCCGTCGGTCTGAGCTCTAAACAACAATGAATCTTTGTTTTGGTCGTCAGTCACCGGTCCGGCCAGCCGGTCTGCTACAGAAGTAGACATCTCCACCGGACTGGCCCGGTAGAAGCAATGGTCCCCAGTTCGACCGTCCGATCCAGTCCATGTTGAATAACACTGGTCGGGTGAGAAACCTTAACCGTTATGTGTTAGAAACCTAACCTGTTAGATCTTGAAATCATTCGTTTAACCTGCAACTATGTTTTATCGAGAGAGAAATTCGACAAGGCGATGATTAACTACTATGTTAAACAATTCAAGAGAAAACTAATAGCCAAGATTATCGGATTGATTGACCAAGATTAAAGGATTGATTGACCATGTATTCATTGTATTCAATATGTATTAACTACCTTTCCTAGATTAGCTCATTGTAAATTCCTATATATTATTTGGTGATAATGAAAGATAGGCAACGATTGATACCTACCATCTATCATGGTATCAGGCCTCATCTTCTAATACCCATTGCCGCCTCCTTCATCTTCATCGGCAATATTCATCTTCCTCCCCACATTTCTTCTTCGCCTGTCTCTCCTTGTTTCTACCATATCACCTCCATTTCTACCATATCACTTCCAATCTTCACCCAAGGATTCAAAATTACATCCCGCAGTCACCGTAACTAATATCAAATCCTTCGTCCCTCTCATCCTCGAATCCGACTCCTCCCACTACACGACATGGTCCGAACTTTTTCAGATCCATTATCGTGCGTTTCTGGTTGAAGACCACCTCTCCCCTCACCCACCACCACCCGCCTCTGCCACCACCTCCTCCGACAAAGACAAATAAACCACCACTTCTCCTTCCCCCACCCTTGACTCCTGGGAAAGACTTGATGCAATCGTGCTTCAGTGGTTGTACGATACCATATCTAAAGACCTTATCAACACCATTTTTAAACCCAACACCACTGCTTTTCTGGCTTGGACCGCCCTTGAATCACTTTTTCAGGATAATAAAACAACCTGAGCACTCTATCTCAAACAGAAGTTTAACTCTACTCATCTTGAAAACTTCGCAAATATGGCGGCCTATTGTCAAGAGTTGAAGGTACTTTTAGATCAGCTCGCCAACGTAGACCCTCCTGTTGATGACGACTCCCTGGTGCTTTAAACTCTCGCCGGCTTAACCGAAGCCTAAGAGAGTATTTCAGCCGTCCTTAACAACACAAAGCCCTTACCCTCGTTTTACGAGGTTCGTTCGCAATTGTGTATGAATGAAACTCGAAAAGCGAATCAAGCACAACACGCGGCCACCACCGCCGGCACCGCCCTCCATGTCTCCACCCGACAGCCCTCAACTAACACCCACCATCCCAACCACTCGAACAACCCACCTTCCTATGGATCTGACTTGGGTGCTGACAAGGGTCGTAGCTGCGGGTCTCGTGGACGCGGACTAGGACGGAACCGCTCTTCTGGGAATAGGTATCGTCAATTTCCAAATGCACCATATCAAGCTTTTTTCCCTTGGCAATATCCTATGAATAATTGGCCACAATAGAATCCTAATAATTGGTCCACATGGGCCTCGCCACCCTGCCCTTACGCTACAACATCCCAACCCAATAACTCCAACAATCATAATGGCCTGTTGGGCCCTAGACCAAACTCGGCCCATATGGCCTATACTCCAACCAATATTGCTCAAGCCATGCACACTATGAGTCTCAACCCCGCCAGATTGGAATTCCATCATGGACACCGGTGCTTCTGAACACTATCATCAACAGTCAGGTACATCTCAATCTATTTTTAATAAGGGCCCCACAAAATTTATAATCGTAGGGGATGGAAATGCTATCCCGGTTACTGGACAAGGTAACCTTACTTTACCACCACCGTACCCACCCTTTAAATTAAACAATGTCCTTTACTCACCCAAACTTACTAAAAATCTCATATCTGTCCGTCGCTTAACAACTGACAACTCTCTTTCCATTGAATTTGACCCGTTTGGCTTTCTTGTGAAGGACCTCAAGACCTGGATCCCTATCCTACGATGCAACAGCAGCGGTGATCTGTACCCGCTCCTTCCTCCTCTCGCCACACAACGGACTTCCCCAACTGTTTTTGCTGCTTTGTCACAACACCTTTGGCATCAACGCCTTGGGCACCCAAGAAATAATTTGTTACAAACATTGAAAAACTCTAGTTCTATTTCTTTTAATTCAGTTAATAAAAATGTTTGTCAATCTTGTGTTTTGGCTAAAAGTATTCGTTTACCTTTTGATACTTCTACTTCTCGTACTGTTGCACCGTTCGACATTGTCCATAGCGATCTTTGGACATCTCCGGTACTTAGCTCGGTAGGCCACAGATACTATATTTTGTTTTTAGATACGTATACAAATTTTCTGTGGAACTGCCCCTTAGCTAATAAATCCCAAGTTTACACCATCTTTTCTAACTTTGCAACCCAAATAAAAACTCAATTTGAACGCCCAATTAAAACTTTCCAATGTGACAACGGAACCGAATACGTTAACAACAACTTTAAACAATATTGTGCTCAAAATGGTATGTTGTTTCGTCTATCATGCCCCTACACATCTCCACAAAATGGTAAAGCGGAACGAAAAATCCGCTCTATCAACAACATGATATGCACCCTCCTTGCCCACTCGCGTCTTCCACCCACATTTTGGCACCATGCCCTTGAAATGGCCACCTACCTTCACAACATCACACCCGCCAAAACCAAATCCTACAACACCCCTACCGAAATCCTATACCATGTCACACCCTCATATGACCATCTAAGGGTATTTTGTTCCCTTTGCTACCCTCTCATACCATCCACCACCACACATAAACTTGAACCTCGTTCACACCCGTGCATTTTCCTCGGCTACCCCTCCCAACACCGGGGGTACAAATGCTTTGACCTTCACACAAACCAAATAACCATCTCTAGACACGTCATTTTTTACGAAACCATTTTCCCATTTCATCACATAAATACCTCCCCACCCTCGTACGACCTCCTCTCGGCTCCCCTACATCCCAACCTATGGAACTACGTTCATTCTCAACCCACTACACCCTCCACCAATCCGGCCCAAGATACTTCCCCTGAGCCCATCAACACATACCCACCCCACACCTCCCCAAACCCACCGTCGCCCCAACCCACTACCAACATCTCCCTACCTAGCCCAACTACACAACCGGCCCACAACTCACTACCTCAATCATCCTTCACAGAACCGGCCCACCCTACCTCCCCACCTCCAATAAACACCTCGTCAACATACCTCCCTAACCACCAACCGTACCATGCGTACTCACGGAATGGACGGTATTCACAAACCTAAACAACGCCTAAACCTTCACACCTCCACCATTGTCCCCGTACCGAAAAACCCAACTCTTGCCTTGTCCACACCGGTTTGGCACAAAGCCATGACCGACGAATATAATGCCCTTATTAAAAATGAGACTTGGGAGCTCGTACCTCGACATCCACAAATGAATGTCATTAGAAGCATGTGGCTGTTTAAACACAAATTTAATTCTGACGGTTCTTTGGAGCGCTACAAGGCGCGTCTTGTTTGTGATGGCAGGTTACAACAGGTTGGCATTGACTGTGGCGAGACATTTAGCCCCGTGGTGAAGCCCGCAACGATCCGCACGGTGTTATCCATTGCACTCACCAAATCATGGCCGTTCACCAATTGGATGTTACAAATGCTTTCCTCCACGGGACTTTAAACGAGACGTATACATGTATCAACCTATGGGTTTTCAGAACCAACAATTTCCTAATCATGTCTGTCGTTTAAAGAAATCCCTATATGGTCTAAAACAGGCACCAAGGGCGTGGTATCAAAGGTTTACTGATTATGTTATTCGTATGGGCTTCACTCAAAGCAAATGTGACAACTCTCTTTTCATCCTTCAACAGAAGTCGCAAACAACTTACCTTTTTATATATGTTGACGACACTCTCTTAGTCACTTCTTCAGACAGCCTTCATCAATTTATCATTACCAGCCTTGCCAGTGAATTTGCCATGAAAAGTCTTGGCCCTCTAAGCTATTTTTTGGGATTGCTGTTACTCGTCACAACAACACCATGTTCCTGTCTCAACAAGCATATGCGCATGACATCATTCATCGCGCTGGCATGGACTCTTGCAAGCCCGTGGATACACCGGTTGACACACAACCAAAGCTATCTTCCACTGACGGCACTCCCTTTGAATAACCTTCTCTCTATCGCAGTCTAGCGGGTGCCCTACAGTACATCACCTTCACTAGACCTGACATTAGTTATGCTGTCCAGCAAATCTGCATGCATAGGCATGCCCCCATGACATCTCACTGGCAGGCGCTCAAGCGCATAATTCGATACCTAAAGGGCACCGCATCTCACGGCCTCACCTTGGAACCATCAACGACCTCCTCTTTGACTACATACACAGATGCGGACTGGGCAGGATGCCCCGACACTCGCAGGTCAACCTCTGGCTACTGTGTTTATTATGGTTCAGCTTTACTTTCTTGGTCATCCAAACGCCAAACTATTGTGTCTCGATCCAGCGCCGAAGCCGAATATCGAGGCGTGGCAAATGTCGTAGCAGAAATCTGTTGGCTACGAAACCTGTTACTCGAACTTCATCATCCACTGTCCAAGGCCACCATTGTCTTCTGTGATAATGTTACTGCAGTTTATCTTTCCGGCAACCCAGTACAGCACCAACGCACTAAACATATCGAACTTGACATCCATTTTGTTCGAGAACAAGTACAGAAGGGTTTAATCCGAGTCCACCATGTTTCATCTCGCTACCAAATCGCTGATATATTTACCAAAGGCCTACCGCGACATCTATTTGAAGATTTCAGATCCAGTCTCAGCATACGATCTCCTCCAGCTTCGACTGCGGGGGTATAATAGCCAAGATTATCGGATTGATTGACCAAGATTATAGGATTGATTGACCATGTATTCATTGTATTCAATATGTATTAACTACCTTTCTTAGATTAGCTCATTGTAAATTCCTATATATTATTTGGTGATAATGAAAGATAGGCAACGATTGATACCTACCATCTATCAAAAACATAATGAAGATGTGTTAAAAAATGAAAGAGCAGTGGGTAGATTGGAAAAGGAATATGAGATAACAAAACGGGCCATATTTTCCAAAACAAAAGCTACTATTGTTATAGATTGCCTTTATGGTGGATTGAATTTCTCAATAGTAGTCACTAGGTTAAAGTTTGTAGAGTTAAATGCTCATCTTTTCAGAAAGTGTAAAATCATGTGGATTTTTGTTTCAAAGATGGGAAAATGCAAAGCAATCAGATATATGAGAATGTACTTGTGGTTAGCTCTTCAAGAATTCCAAAACTCCAAGATATCTTGAGTGAGCTGTTTCAATGGAAAACAATTTGTAAAAGTATGAACGCATGTGATGTGGTGGCTCATGATGTGGCTGTTCTGGCTGCAAAATTGGCTGAAAATGGAGGTAGCACAGAGGGAAGAATTGGTAGTGGTAGATAGTACTCATTTCTCACTTGGTGTTAGGACTATTGGTAGACATATGAGTGTCGTCGTTCCAAGAACCACACCATTACCGATTGTCATGAAATGTCATTTCAGGGTATGACAATCAAGTTGAACTAACAATTTGTGTGTTTCAATGGGATTGTGTTTTAATGCATAACTAGTAAAATATATTGTTAAAAAGTATGTTATACCTAAAATAATATAACTTTGTAAGATATAAAATTATGGTCAAAAAGTGTTTTTAGACAACGTGTACCAAAAGTCAACCATTTCACAAACATCCTCATCTCTTGAAAAAAACTCAATCTCTATATTTTCTTCAACAAAACGTTGAACCACACACCACAATTAACGAATCTTATCTAGAGAAAGCGTAACTGAAAGCATGTGTGAGTCAGTCTTTGGGGTCTAGCTTATGTGAGAGACGAATACCAATCCACCAATTTGATATTGCATAATCAACTTTTGGTGTTGCTCATTTGATCCGTCTATAAACCATTTTTGTCTTTGATTCTTCCTCGTTTCCATTTAAACCAGCTCCGGATTGAATGTCAGCAGCAAATCATATATCCAATAAGACTTGCAAAACTCCTTTTTTTCCAGACAAACATGTTGTGCTAGACCCATCACTTGAGAGGAAATCCACAAAAAGGATCAACCTCCTACATCATCATACAAGAAAAATATGATTAACTAAAGGTATGATTAACTAAAGGTTGCTTGAAACTAGAGGTTGGTGTGTCGATCAGGTTGGTTTGAGTTGAAAAGCTTTTTACTTTACGCTTTATCATAAGAATTAGTGTCAAACATAGATACAAATGTTATATTATTTCAATTCAATTCAATGATAATATTAGTTTTCTACAAAACGATCTAGGAGTTTTATGCACCAGAAACAAACTTTGGGCAACTTCCAACCATGTTTCCATGTAAGCTTACTTGTTTGATATGGAAGAAAGTCTGAATCGACCCAATGATCAACCATTAAACCAACAACAAGCAAACCCAGTAAATCTCACAAATAACAAACTTATTGGTAAGGTGTGAGGAGTGTGGGATGTAGGCAAACCTTACCTCTATCCCTGGAACAGAGAGGCTCGGCTAGAAAACCCACGATAGACAAATAAATAAAACATGAGGTATATTAATATAGAAAGCAACCAATAACAACAGAAGTGACGAAGAGTACATGGTAAAAATAGACACATATAACTTCAGAAACAAGCTATAATCATATCTACAAGAAAACTATCACATGTAAATTTCACCTAAAGAGAAAAATAAATCGAACCAATGACCTATTCATATAAAATGGGTGAAAAGGTCACATTTATTTAGAACTTTATCCGGTACACCTTCAAAAAGTTTCAGAAAAAGATTAAGGGAAAACCACGAAAGTAGCCTTTGACCGAGCTTTTTCACGAAAATGGCAACCTCCAACGACTTGGGAGAGTTGGGTCCCGGATTCCGAGGCGGTGAAATGGACTTCGGAGATGCCACCGCTGCTGCCCAATGGAATGACACCACGTGTCCGAGACTCTGCGACGCGTCTCGGAAACCTTTCCCCTCCGTCGAGACGTCTCCGGTAAGATGGGTGACGGCACCAGATGTTTTGTAGCTCGGCTTGAGCCATCACGGAGATGGCTCGGCTTGAGCCGTCACGGAGACGTCTCGGCTAGTTGAAGCCGATTTTTTTTTTCAAATTCTGGGTATAAATACTTACACGACTTCCCAAAATTGTTTGTTTCTCCTCATGATGTGTTCTAAAATTTGTCAATGTTATATTCAAATTTTTTATAAAGTTTTCAAACCTTTATCTGGTTTTGATTCCCATGATGTTTCTTTAAGCTTTAGTTCAAGTTGCATCTAACTGAATGCGTTCATGCCACTTTTCAAGCCCAAGCCTACCGAATCATGTATAACATTTCCTGATATCATTTGGATCGTTGTTACATCTTCACGTAGTATAACCCGTGTAGAATGCAACTTCGGTTTGGTAGTTTATAATATTGGAGAGTGAGTGGACCTCCCAAATCTCCATGTCAGGTTAGCTTGACGAAGATGAGGGTGAGTTTGAGTCTTGGAACATGTGTGATTATCATTAAAGTATTTAACATAAAATGTTTTACAACCTGGGTAGGCATATTGTCACACCCCGCCAAGGCGGAACCGCGAGGTGCGACTTCGAAAGATTTCCAAGCACAAAAGGTCACACAAGCATTAATTAAAACAAAGCGGGAACTTTCATTAAACAACCAAATCCGTTCAACATTAGTTAATTGTTTAATACTAAAACCATTGTATGTAAATGTCTAAAATTATTATGAAAACACAACGGTCCAAAAGAAGGTATCCCACAAATGCTCGCACGTGACCCTGCAAGTTCCATTGTCCATGCTAATTTCCTGAAAAACATGCATGTAAAATATATAGGTCAACACAAAGTTGGTGAGTTCACGGGTTTTCTATATGATGGACATGAAATCCAAAATCGACTAAATCACTGCCTAGCTAGGGCAATAATCAATATGTGATCTGCCATGAGCCCATAACCAAACCTTGACATGTTGTGCCTCGCCCATTGTACACTAAAGACAATGAATGATGTGAAATACAAGAACTCTTTTGATATCTGTCATCCGGTCAGAGCGACTGACCAAGAGTGGGGGTGTTAACCCAATAGATTTTTCCTGGTGTTTCATGGCTAAGTCCATAGCTAATGGTTATGGTATGATGTATGACACGGAGGCTTAATGGATCTTGAACCTTGATGTCTCATGTTCACATAATAGTCATGTATTGTAATTGAAAACTGTACGCATGTTTTTCCACCGGAAAAATGTAAAAACTGTAAAAAGGGGCCGTGAATAATCACTTGTTGTCTGGATGCTAAACTGAACTGAATCTGATGCGGTGTGTCTGGTCTAGGAACCCTAAATGCAATTAAAAGCAACTTAGGTCTATGTTTGGCTCTAACTACCATGCAATTGTTCACCCGACTGTAACACCTATGGACTAGGGGCTTTAGTACCACTATCCACGTGTGTCACACACTGTACGTGTCAGAAAATGTTCGGGTTGTCGTTTAAATGACTCTGTTTAGTCTGTTATTGGGTAAAACAAGTACCTTGTCTTACTAAATGTTACCAAGTGTTATGTTTGTCCCATTAATGTAAGCCTAGGGTAGCACATGGACACATCTTGTGGCAGTTTTGTATAAAAACAACACATTCAAGTGTTTTGCCTTTGTTTATACACGCATAACTTATGTTTTCGATAAAACTCGGGTGTTAAGCTTGTTAACACATGTTTTTATTATTCTTAACACATGTTCATTAATCTATCCATGTTGTATGTTCTGAAAATTAGGTGAAATATGTTATTCTTGGGCTGGGTCTTGGCCTCTTACACACGCACGCATACATATATGTATGTGTGTGTACTTGTAAATGTCCACATTCATGTGTTCCAAGGTGTACGTATCAATGTAAACATGTGTGTATACATAACTAAAATATTGAACTTTTATCACCAAAACTTGAGTTGTTAAGTTAGTTAGTTCCAAGAACTAATGTTTTATAGTGTGTGCGAGTACATTTAGGCTTCAGGTAACCAATATGCATGACCGAATAACCTGTAAACAAGACTAAAGGTTCGGGTATCATACCTCACGTATATAGCCGAGAAAAATAAGAAAATAATAAGCTAACTCCTCACAAGAAAGCTCCTAAATGCTAGCTAAAGGCTTGGAACTCCCTAGTGATGGTGTGGATTGACCGAAATAGGCTCCTTGGGTGCTTGGGGCTCCGGCCGATTGGATACAAGAGAGGAATGGGATGGTTTCAAGTGTTAGGGGCTGTTTGGTAGCCTCTTAATCAACCTCTTAACCATTCAGGTCTGAATCATTCAGCATTCAGACTGTTTGTTTCAGCATCTGAATGGAATGATTAAGTGCTTAACCATTAAGCTAATAAGGTATGCTGAATGATTCAGCTCTTAACTATTCAGAGCCTCTTAACCATTCAGACCATCTTAATGATTCAGCACTTAATCAACCAAACAGCCTCTTAGTATATTGTGAGGTGTTGTGGTGTGAATCAAATGGAGCTCTTGTGCCTCTTATACAGGCGAGTGGTGATGGTGGTGTTCTAGTGCCATTGGTTCACAATTGTGGAAGGTCAAAGGTGTGCTTTCATGGAGTGCTAAAGTAAGGTGGATTGCTTGGGAAATAGGTTGACATAGAGTTTTGTAATGTAGTGTATGGGGGCATGGGTTTTCGGCCGCCAATGGGCATGGGGAAGGGGCATTACATCTGTGGTAAGGTTGACATGGTAATCCCTCTCATGTGTTCTATGTTGTGCTCACTTGGTGCAAGAGGTTGACCTTGGTTCAAGAGTTATCATCTTTGGGAACATGCTAGCCGAAAAGTGTATATGTTTGTGGTATTCTTCGATGGTCAAAGGCCATGGGATGTGTAGATGTGAAAAGTTCATTCCATGTTAGTGTTAAGCATATATTGAAGGGTTATTACGTAGGCTTGGTGACTAGGAAATGAGTGTGCATATGTGTATATATATGCGATTGTAAGCGTATGTGTGTATAGGTAGTTTTTGTCACTTCCTTACCCTATGGTTGTGAGTATATGTTGTCGTGTGTATATATGTATATATTGTAACAACCCAAGCTAACCCGTACCACGATATTGTCCGCTTCGCCCGCCCAACCATATCAGACTGGTGCCAGACTCACGGTTTTGCATTGGTCTCACCCCCGAAGGACTGGCCAAAACGCGTCTGGTAGAGAAGGTTCCCCCACCCCTTATAAGGAAGTGTTTGTTCTCCTTCTCAATCGATGTGGGATGCTACAATCCACCCCCATTAGGGAGCCCAGCGTCCTTGCGGGCACGACTGGCACACCGACCCGGGCCCCGGCTCTGATACCAACTGTAACAGCCCAAGCTAACCCGTACCACGATATTGTCCGCTTCGCCCGCCCAACCGTATCAGACTGGTGCCAGACTCACGGTTTTGCATTGGTCTCACCCCGAAGGACCAGCCAAAACGCGTCTGGTAGAGAAGGTTCCCCCACCCCTTATAAGGAAGTGTTTGTTCTCCTTCTTAAGCGATGTGGGATGCTACATATATAGAGATGTGAGTGTGTCTTGTTCTAGTTAGATAGTGTCCAAAACAATGCACACCCTCTTGGCTTGGAAATATATGGGCCGAAAATTGTGAATAGGGAAAGAACAATGTATTTTAAGCAAGTCAACATGTGTAAGTTTTGTTAACTAAGGTGGACTAAGATCCCATTAAAGTAATTGTCTTGGATTTGATGGGATTGTGTTATGCATGTGTGTATGCATAGCCGTATGAATGTATGTATGTGTGTTAGTGTATTTGCTTAATTCACATGTTCATGTAAGTCTAGATAGATTAAGTTCAAAGGTACAGGTGGACGTACTGTTCGTACATGTACTAGTTTACTAGAATACACGTTGTAACCTCTTGTGACTGAACATTGTTTGTTTTTGTTCTTGTTGGGGTAACAATTTGGATTCTTGTTCAATTGCATGGATTTCCTATAGTCTAGCATGACATATTTAACTAACTGAGGCCTTGTACTTGCTAGTGTGTCCACTGTTAGACTGCATGCCTCGGGATTGACTCGTTGGAACCCTGTATGGTCCAACTATGATAAAATAGATGACATGGAATGCTATGCACAATGTATTCATGTAACTAAGTGTACGGATATGACCTGTGATTTCGACGGGTGTCACACATATGCCCTAAAACACCACTCACAATCCTCAACTACACATGATGCTTTATAACATGTTTTAGAGGATCTTTCTACTTTATAAGAGAAACATTCTGATAAACACAGTTTCCCCAACTCCAGTTTCATTTCTTCTTTGTCGTGAAATAGATATCCTTCAGGAAAACGACCCGACGAACAAATTTTTGTTTTTCCTATAGAAATATTTGGGGTTGCGTTTTCAAAAGGGGCATTTAAATCAGGAAGAAAGTTTTGTTTTTCCTCAAATTTCTCGTAATTTGGATGATAATCGTTAAAATTTTCAAAAGGGACATTTAAATCAAGAATTTTGTAATCATTTGAAGGAACGCAATTAGATGAATCGACACCACACACAGAAACAACATATAACTTGAATACTTGACCAGGACTTTGCTCAGCCATTTTAAAAAGAAATGATACATCACGATCATTAAATATATCGATCATATCATCAAACATATAGACATTTTATAAGATAAACGTGTAATTGGCATAATCTCAAACATGTCTGAAAGATAACTTAATAGACTAAGATAACACATGTTTGATTCGATTTCCAGACCACACCTTCTACTGCTTGAATCAAGGACATATTAGAGCCTCCCGTTAACAACATCCCACTTCCCACCAAGGTATACGACAAATCTAACCATTTTTATATTTTTTTATCCAAGAAAAGTAGAACAAAATATTTCAAAACAAACAAAACAAAGATGACAAACATATTTGCTCGAATTAAAATATAAAGGATATAAAATCTCGGTTATGCACGGACCGAACTTGTCAAATCGGAGATGGAGTCTCCGGCGACGGTTCCGGCTGCAAAAGACATCTCCAGAGCCGTCTTCCGTACGACTGCGACGTCACCGGCTGCAAAAGACGCCTCCGTACGGATGTAGTACGGATGAGACAAGACCAGCCCGAACCGGCTTGGAGATGAGGTTTCCAACTGGACACGTCACCGAGATGCTCCAGAAGCGACTTTTGCAGGTAGAGAGACGTCTCCGTTTGAGCCAACTGAGGGGAGCCAAAACGGCTTCAGCCATGAGCTGAGAAGACTTGGTGTCATCTCCCACCTCACCGGAGACAACTCGGCGCGGGGGAAACGTTTTCGAGAAGCGTCGTTGAGTCTCGGACACATGTGTCTTTACATTGAGCAGCAGCGGTGGCGTCTCCGGAGTCCATTCCACCACCTCAGAATCCGGGAACCGACTCTCCCAAGTCGTGGGAGATGGCTATTTTCGGTGAAAGGCCTTGGTCAAAGGCTACTTTCGTGGTTTTCTCAAAAGTTAAGTATGATAAGAGTGAATTCTTAGTCGATAGATGAACCTTTTCCAATAAAATAATCTTCTAGCAAAGTTCTACAGAATTAGTTTGTCAAGTACATGACAACCAACTCTGAATTTTTTCACAAGCTTGAAACAACTATACAACTATGAGGTGACATATATGGAAGGCATAGAAGAGAGTGAGATTTTCAACTCTGATGGGTGATCAGTAGAGTCCTCTTGTTTACCTATCACATCCTCTCAACCTTGACCACTGTACAAAAAACACTTCAGATTTTAGCATTAAAAGTTAAAACAAAGTTACAGAATGGCTATGCTATAAAAGTTCGAAGAGCCTAATGCGTATGATATATAGTAAAGGAAGTTCCATTCTAGCCATGCAACGATTGCATCAGTAAACAATTTTAGCTGTTTTGATTTCTCTTAAGTAAATGGGTTATTATAAATAGTAAAGTTCATTTAAGATTTGCTTAGCCAATTTAAGAAGCCTATTATTAAATTATAGGTAAACTCCTAGAATATGTGCTGAAGTAGAACTGTGGAGCATAGAGTAACTTTTTTTTTAATCAGCGTAGTTCACCTGGGTAAGTCGTTGCCAACGAACGTACCCACCCCGGTTCGATCCCCGTGTATGCAGGCTTTTCAACCCCTCGCCCGAAGGCTTCGCATGTTTTGCATACCCCGTGTCTCGAACTCGAGACCTCCCGGGCAGGAACCCCACTAATGTAGGTAAACCTTCCCAACTCCGTTGCAACCTCCAGAGCATAGAGTAACTTAATTACATAATTTTCCACTTGTAATATAAGGAAACATTAACCTTCTATAAATTTAGTCAAGTGCCTAGACTCCTTGGCTTCATATCATCATATGTGCCTTTTCAGAAGCTCAATGGCCTATCCATAATGTTAAGTGCTTATCCAAAAACTAAATATAAGCTGTAATTTTATATATAATTTGCATGTTTAGTGCCAACAATTAAGGGAAGAACACATCTCAAAGTATAAGGGTATGTTTGGCTCTCCATTTTTCCCAACTTTTGACTTATAACTTATTGAAGAAGTCAAAAGTTAAAAAAAAGTGTTTGGATAATTATTTGGAAAAGGAGCTTTTGAAAGATTTTTGCCTTGAGAAATGAAGGGAAAAGTCATAAGTCACAATTTGTGACTTATGGGGAAAAGGAGCTTTTGATGGTGGAAAGGTCATAAAGAGAAAAAGAAATGGAGAGCCAAACATGGTCTAAGTTTATAACCCCATAATAAGCATCAATCAAAAGCCACTTACGCTTAGTTCCCCAGTTAACTTAGCAATGGAAAAGAAAAGAAAGTGAGCCAATTTCCCCCATTTCCCTTCCTTTCTTTTCCACATCTTCTTCATCCTTTCTCTTCCCTTCATTTCCTCCCAATTTGGGAGGATGATTTTTCATCTCTTTTTCTCTTATTTTCCTTTCCTTTCCTCTCAAATCAAATCTCTGGAACACAACTTCTTCCCTTTTCCTTTCCTTTCCTTCTTAAAAAAAATCTCTGGAAAACCATGTTATTTTTCCTTCCTCCACTTTCCTTTCCTTTCCCTTGTTAAGTAAACTGGGGAACAGACCGTTAGTACTCTCAAGAGAGTGGTTGCTTATAAACTCTCATCATTTCTGAGACTATGTAAGAGGATAGCCGATAGTTTATCCGAAACCCAAGTTATCCACAAGTTATGAGCTTTGATACAAAGATCTTGTGTTGTTTTTTTAAGTTCATCATGTTGTGGGCTTGCAGTATCATCAACTCCGAATAATGCTGCTAAACAAGGCGCTGTATTTTACATGCAGATGACACAATACTTGAAAGAGACTTTAGCTTCCAACCTTTTTCGTAGAGCGACTATGTTAAAAGGAAAAATAACAAATGAAACACAAAACCAGATTTATTGCATCTTCAAATAGTTGTAAGTTGTAACCTTAATTTGCTGACTAATGCATCTTCATCATCCATTTGCCATATCACTTCGATATGTTATGTTTATAGAACTTAAGAAACTAACTTTGTGCAAGTGTGAAGGTTTCTTTGTAGGTTTGCTACATCCTCTCTCATTTTTTCTAACGCGTATCTTGAAAGTACGTGAGGATGATTATCCTCAACACACATTTCATGTTATTTTGAGTGTTGACAATATCAAGTTTCATCCACACGCGCTAATAAAATTTATGAACTGAAGAAAGCATGAACCGAAAAAACAATATATAGCTAGCTACATACAAAAGTATCAAAGCAAGCCACTTATTTCGCATATTACATTGCACACTTTTTGCATACATAATATAGAAAGACAACTTACAATCTCTTCAACTATAACATTCAATTGGTATACCCCATTTAATTCTATATCAAATGATAAAAAGAGAGAAATCAAAATATTTTATTACAAACAAGGTTTCCTACATATGCATATATAGGGTAGTGTGTATTGAATGATATTTATATATTTAGGTGCACATTCCCCTTCCCTTCATTACATGCCTCCTTAGCCCTGGAATATGAACATTTGAGATGTAATCTCTCCAATCTATATTCTCTACATCAAACCCAAATGTATTTCTTTCTTCTTCAGACATCATCCCCATTAATCTTTGAGTGTTGCTATTGTCAAACCTACAAAAATAGGAGTTTCAAGCTTGCATAAGTTAAATATTAATCAATCAAACTACCAAACCAATGAACAAATAAGCTTGATCTCATGTTCAAATTCCATATGCTCTATGAGCTTCATATATCCATATGTTTGAAAATGATAGATGTTGTCAATGTTGTCGATATCATGATTATTCAAGCAAAACATTTAATCATCAAGATTCATATAAGAATATACAAAAGCAATAGTCTTTAATTCTTTGTAGCACATCATTCAAAGATATAAAAGTGTAAACAAACAATATTCTAAGGAAGTTAGTGTAAACTCAATCAAGATTTGAAGTAGTATGTTACCTTCCACCATAAAATGTGTATGGTTCATATATATTGGCCAGGTACTTTGCTTGCTCCACTGATTTCTTGCAAATATTTTCGATTTTTTGTGAAAGCCTCCCTTTATTTGTGGATGGTGAAGCAGTCAGTTGGCTTTTATTAATCGCGTCTTTCCATATGTGTTCAGAGAATTCTTCCATGGACCGATAAAGTTGCATGATTTGTACATGAACTGGCCTCCCTTTAAATCCAAACACGGTGAAGAACAGAAGTGTTCATAAAGCAACCTTGCCAAATCCTTAAATACCAACGGGTTCACTACCGATGAAGCTATCTGATAAATGTAATTCTCTTCGGTTTTTCCACCTGCCATGTGTTTTGCCATGGCTGCCATGATGGCATTCACCACCATATCAGCTGGAACCTGAAATGGTTTTGTGGGGCCATGATTCATGAAACAAGTTTATATATTATATAGTATGATTGTATGAACACATGAACAAGAAAACAGCTTACCACATCAAGAACACCATTAGGGTCAACAAGAAATCCACTAAGTTGTCCCTTTCCATAGTAAAGTACAATTGGATCCATCATCCTTCAAATGAGAGGGGAAAAAAGCAAAAATCTTGGACATCAACGGATTTATAAGCAACGTTTCTTTTTTTTTTTTTTAATTTCTAACAGGTCAAACAGCAAAACTATAAACCTTACCTAAAATGGAAATGACTCGAAAGTAAGCCAAAGTGTTTAAATCCAAATTTTAATAAATAGATTATTATACTAAGAATATAGCTTGTTAATCTTATCCAACAGATTAGTTATTTTTAAATCAAGTGGACAAAAGTAGTCTTAACGGATCAGCCCAACCCAACCCGACCTGTTTGGACCTGTTACACGACTTGCCAGACCTGCTCATTTTGTCAACTCTATAAAAAAGTGTACCTATTTCCTTCCATCCATCCTGGAAAAGGTTCTTTGTAAGTGCTTTCAATGACACTAGGCCGAATTATGACAACGGGTATATCCCCTCTCATTCCATCAATCATCATTTCTCCCATTGCTTTGGTAAAAACATATGTATCTTGCCACCCGTATAGCTTTGCCCTGGTTAAATCACATAATCAAAGAAAAAGAAGATGTTTTGTAGGTGATCTTAAGCAAGCGAATAATTAACAATAAAGAAAGAAGACCAATATTATTTGAAATTCATTTTACCTCTCTAATCCAATATCTTTAAGCTTTTGAGCCAATGCATTATCTCCCAAAGAATTCTTCAATTCCAAAACCATTTTAATTTCATCTTCAACATTTAACTTCGGCATATGATTTCCATACCTGAGGCTTTCCTGTGCTATACTCTCACCTGCGCTAAATGGCTTTTCCATAACTCTACCTTGTCTTTGTCCATTCACATATGCTACAAGCAAGAAAACCAGTAAAAAATATAAAAAAGATTTTAGTCTTTTATAAACTTTTATATACACCATCCAATATGAACACATTATTTAATTACAAAATCTTTTTACCAGTAGAAACTTGCAGGAAAAGATTGAGTTTCTTGCACTTTTTTGCAAAGCTCATAAGGCGACGAGGCCCACTGGTGTTTATGTCAAGAGCGACATCATATCTGCAATTTTATTAAGAAAAAAAATCAGTGATTTTTTACTGCATTTTTCTAATACTTAAAGTTTTAAGGAGATACCTTTCATCAAAAGTAGTATTAGCTGCAGAATTTACGATTATGTCAACATCGTTTGCTATCATTTCTGTTGTATCCTCATCTAACCCAAGGTTAGAATCACAAACATTTCGGTCACAGGAACCAACTTGCTTAACATGAAAGATTGATATGATTTCCCATAAGCTTGTTGGAGAGGCTTGAAAAGTTCGGTATTGATAATCTGTAACACAATCCTAAATTAAATTTAATTTTACTATTACTGATAGATCACATAAAATATGAATGCTACATAGGACTAGAGGTGGCAAGGCGAGTGTACCAGGTCAGATAGCATGTCAAAACATGTGATTTTAGTAGTTGAGCCACAAACATTTTTGTCAATGATAATAGCAAAAGAAATATTATTACAATAATAATCTAAATTGCTGAATAAAACAATTTAGGAAGTTGTATGCCTCAACATTAATTTGAGTCTTACAACCTATTTTGACCCTTTAGACCTGTATCCCTGTGGGTCAAATTTTTTTTAATCGACCGATTTTAGAAAGAAAAAAAAAACAACCACCCAAATTGACCAAGTTATTAGCAAATGGATCGAAATTGCCACATTTACATATGACTCCCACGAGAACAAGAAAGAAGTAAAAAAATTGCATACTTCATTTTTCAATCTTTCCATGGCAGCATCCGTGTTCTTTGCCTTGATTAAGAGATATATCTTCCCCACATCAGGTATCGTGCGCAATATCTTCTCTATGAAAACTAAATAGTTTATATGTATCAAGAAATATTCAAGTAGTTAGTAAAGGGGAACATAAAAAATGTTACTAGCATCCAAGAATGAACCTAAAGGGGCATAATTTACGGCTCAAATAGTGAGTAAAGGTATCAAATAGGCGGGTTGGATAACAAGTTAAAACACTGATTTTAGTTGTGCAAGTGACGCAACACTTCAAATATCATGATTTCATAATAGAGGTGGCAAAATGGACCGGACCAAAGGTTTGAATAACGGATCATAAAGGGTAACATTATGATGAACGAGGCAGGCTTAACCAAAACTCGTCTCGACTAGTTTTTTTACATCCTACTTATGTGTTACTTACCTAAAAAGGTTACTCCTACCATCATAGTATTAACATTTTAATAACGCAACTGAAAAGATTTAACTTCTATGCATAAAGTACACATTTCGGCCAAATTTTACATCATTTTACCTATTTCTTGGCTCGTTTTAAACCGTTAGAAATAAATAATAATAATAATAATAATAATAATAATAATAATAATATAATAATAACTTGTACATAAAAAAAATGCCTGCAAAGTTATTGATCAAGAAAACCATGCACAAATGGGTTGAAATTATCATGTCTAGCTTGTCCACATAGTTATATCAAGAACACCATGCTAAAAAGATTTTAAAAATCACACACACATACACATATACATACACATACATACATACACACACATACATACATACATACACACACACACAAAGTAAAGATATGTACCTTTGCCCAAGAATCCAGTTGCACCAGTAACAAAGAACCTTTTTCCCCTGAGTACATTCACAATACCAATACCACCTTCATTCACAGCCATCACAGAACCATTCTGTGCACCATTATATGATACCAAATCCTGACCCAAAACCAAGTTTTCGGTATCCAAAACAACGGTCCCAGGATCCGCATTAACCAAAGCCGACCGCTTGGTCAAAAAAGACCCCACCCCACTACTCCTGCTCAAACTTCCTTCACTTTGGCAACACATTAAACATCTTATCTTCTTCTTCGACAACCACGGATAATTCTTGTCATTGCCCGCGATATTAACCACCCTTTTTCGCAGCACAACGATGGAAGAACCAAGAGACATAGTCCCCATCATTTTCAAGAAAGGTAAAATCAGTTCCAGAAGAAGAAAAAAAAATGCAAAACAAAGTCACACAAGGGATGATTTGCAGATTGGAAGATGTTGGGTGTAAAGTTGATAAGTCTCTTTAGCTAATCATCTCCTACAATAATAAAAGATGGTTAACAAAAGGAAGTAAAAAAGATTGATTAAATAATAAAGAAACAAGTAAACAAACAAACAAATGCAAATAGTTTGAAAATAATAAAAGAAAGATGTGTGAAATTGGAGTTTAAATAAAGAAATGAAGGTTAGGAGAATGAAGGTTAAAGCTCCCTTTTTGCCAACGGCTAAGATGGCGGGAAGTTGTTATTATTATTTTTTATGTGATTTGATTATTCAACCGAAATTTAAGAAAATATAAAATATTCATGTGGGAAAAGGGTGTGGGATTGATAAAATCATGAAATGAGGAGTTTTGACTAGGAGGCTGGTCAACGCCTTGATTCATTGATATTGTGTTACACAAATCCATCCTTGTTGAGATAAGTATAAGTAAACGTGAAATGGATGAGTCGGGTCGGGTTGGGTGACGGTTGATATGGGTTCATGTCAAAACGGGTCATATTAAAATTATCAATTTGGTTCGGGTCGTAAGAGGTATATGGCTAAAATGGGCTCGAGTTGAAATGGATCACTGTAGAAATAAATATTAAATTGGGTTCACCCGCTTTGTTTGTTTTTTGGCGCAGGTGTTGACTTGGTAGCGAAGATAGTGATTAGGTTCAGTCCTGAGGATTCAAGTACCGTTGACGAGTCGGAAAAAAAAACTTGGCTCTGCCGAATTAAATTATATAACTAATTATTAATTTTTTTTTAATGTTGTTACTATTACTTGTTAAGTTAATGGATTAATATTGAACATTTCACACTTGGGCTAGGTTTTATGGATCAAGATGCCAATAAATTTTTAGCTTTACATTGGGTTGCGTTTATTTTTAGCTAGATTATAACCTTATGTATTACACTAGTTGAATATATATAATTTTATATATTAAGAAATAAAACATCTATATCTTTAAAAAAAACATGTATTGTACGGGCTGAATGAATTTGTGTTATACACAAGTTGAATAAATATGATCTATTCGACTAATCAGTTAAAACAACCAATTGACAAAATATGTCTTTAAAGAATAAATTTTGATTTACTATTTACTTATTATAACAGTTTACTTTGTTTTTTATTTATTATATGTTAGAAACATGTGCAATACACGAAGTTGGATCAATAACATATTAAATGGTTACTAATACACAAACAAAATAGAGTATCGACAAAAGAACTATTAAAAAAAGTGAAAATTACGAATTAAGATTTTTATTTAATAGAAGATAAAAAAAAAAAAAAGTATTATTTAATAGGAGAAAGAAACGAAAAAATTAAGATTTAGTATTATTATTTAGTACGAAACGAAAATCGGATAATCCAAAATTTCGGATTCGGATATGACTTTTGCAAATTTTCGAATATTCGAAATATCTGGATCTGAAATCTTAAAAAAATAAAAAATATATATGTATTATATAATTATATATACAAAGTTTTATCCTCATTCCAACCCTAACCCTAATAACAAACATCACTTCCCTCCACTCCTCGTCTTCTCCAGGCGCCTCCATCATATTCTTGTCTGACTTCTCCTCCCACCAACCACACAGCCACCCTCCATCCTCCATCGTCCCGACTTCGTACCATTGAGTAGATCTGTAAGTTTTTTTTCATGTTTCGTGATCGACCATCGAAAAATATAAAGCCATCAACCATCAACTAATCCTTTCATTTGTTTTCAGATATAAAACCAAGGACAACTCCTTTCGTTTTTTCTTTTCTGTTTCCGGATAAAAAATCATAACTATATTATGGGTATTATTTATTATTGGCTTGTGTAATTTTGATACTACAACATATAAAATAATATAGAATTTGACACATCAATTAAAACATTGTTTTGTCTGATTTATCTTTGGATTTGTTTTTGAATTTGATACTTTGAGTTGTTTTGAATGTTTGTGGTTGGAAACTTTGAATTGTTTTGAATGTTTATGCTAGTTTGAATATTTGAATTAAGCAGGTTTGATTTTGTTTTAATATAAGCTAGAATTATTTTTTAGATTCGGATATCCGTTGGATAATCCGCATCCAAATCTGAAATTTTGGATATCCGATTTTCGAATATATATTATACGACCATGTTGGAATCTGTGATTTTGACAAAAACTGTTGTAATCACATTGCTTGTTGTTTCCTCATATCCGAGCTTGGTTATGGACATATACTATTAATCGTCTATATGTGGGTTTACACATGTTTACATTATCATGCTTACGCTTCAGAAACCTTTAAACATGTGTAAGCCATCGTAGTTAATATTGTGTCTATATAGTGGTGGACCCAAACAAAAATTTTGGATGGGGGTGGGGATGGGGTGATGGGTAGGTGGGTGGGGGGGCTCTGAAGTATCATCTTCCATCATTCTTAAAGCTTCCAAAAAAATGTTTATAGATTGTATAGGAATGTTTACACATATGTACATTACAATAAATAGTACTCCCTTCGCCCCATTTTAAATATCTATTTTTGCACTTTTTGTTGTCTTAAATTAAATGTCCATTTCTAAGCCATTTCCAGTTTTGCCCATAAAAGATAAAAGACAAAACACAATCAAATATTTGAAATAATAACTTGAGGATATTATTGTCATTTTACAACATACAAACAAAGATTTCTTAATATGTGTGTTTTAATATATGTGTTTGTGAGCCCATGACATCTAAATTAGGACGGATGGAGTATTAAAATTGTTTTGTGTATATAATTAGAAACAGGGGGTAAAGAGAAAAATATAAGGAGATGAAACAAAACAAAAAGAGACAAAAACAAAGATGCATAAGACAAGTGAAAGTAACATTAAATACAATCAAATTTGAAAATGTTCTTTTAGTTTAGTTACTCTCATTTTACACAATGGATGATTTGGAAGAGTAGACTTCAAAAGGTTATTTGTCAATGAAGCAAATTATATATGATGGTGATATTAGTGAAAAACTAACTCAAAGACAACTGAGTCGAAAGATGGTGATTACCATGATCCAGAATTGATGGAATAAAACGTTTTGGAGGTATTTTGCATGGCTAAGTTACAAATAATATGTGTATTTTAAAAGATTAAAAATGTGTAAGCCATTTACAGATGAGCATTGCAAATCTGAGATTAAGTCGTAAGTGACTCGAGGTGCACAAAGAAACGGTTACTATAACTATGACCTGTTATTATCTAAAACCTTGTCTGATACACTAGAAACCGGTTTAGGTTAGGAAAACGGCAGGTTGTGAACCGGTTTAGAGATGTAGAACAAGAACTGATTAGTAACCGGTTTTTTAACTAGTTTTTAACCTAAAATAACCGTATTCCATTTTTAAGCTTTTTTCTACCATTTTTTATTTCATTTTTTTTATACTAAAAAGTTAGTTATTTATTTAAAAAAAAAACTTTATTAATATCCTGTAGGTCAACCAATAACCGATTTGATTAAGGAAAAAAAAACCCGGTTAACCTATTTGGGCACCTTAGTGGCCATACAAGGCCCAATTTTCGCTACATGAAAGATAGGACTAACAGTCTTAACAGACAAAAGGCTATGGGCCGCTGAATTTCCCAATGCAAATGTTCTTCTTAAAATTTGATTTTTTAAAGCAAACTAATGTTTAAAAAGGTTAACCAATGTTTAAAAATAGAGTGAAAAAATATCATTTCTTTTAAAAAGAGTTTAAAAGGTGGTGCAGAGCAACTCTCCAGCGACGAAGGACCTAAGTTTTATTTTTAACAGAGTAGGTTTTTCTATTCAAAAGGGGGTAGCGGCGCAACTTGTGGCCCGTTTACCCACCTCCCACTTGTAAGAATTATTTGTTTATCTATTAAGTTTTAACTAAAAAAAATGCATTAAAAAAAAGAGTTCTAAAAGAAAGTCATGCTGTATCTTTTTTATGTATATTACTTGATTTATGCATAATTACCTTATTTTTTGTACTTGAATTTCGTCGTGCCTTTGTTTCTTAGGTGTCGGGTGCTCAGCTTCTTGCTACCCGTGTCTCCATTTTTGCCAATGGAATTTTGTTGTTTGAAATGAAAAAAATAAGACAATTACTATTTCACAAGTACTCGTATCAATTAATATTGTCTGTTTTGTTATTTTGGAAGTCACATACTAACATACTTGTTTTTTCGTTGCCTTAGAGAAACTTCCCATGAGTTAACACTTAATCCCATCCTGGAATTACTCCCCTAAAAGGCTAAAAACACATTCAAGTATTTAACTGTAGAGTTTTCCTCATATATACAACCAGTATGTCTAAAACACGTTTATGGTATTTGGGATACAATATTTATAATGAACTCGATCTATTTAATGCTATTATCCACGTCTAACATACAAATTACTTAAGGTTTTACTAGTTATTGGTTGAATATATATTTGATCATATAAATAATATGTTACATAATATCACTTTAATATTTTAAACTAGCGGCATAATCCGCCGCGTTGCGGCAGCGATTTGGTTACCGCACGAAGCAATTAGAAAAGGATATGAATATTTGTTATCTTTGTTACGGATCTAAAAACAACCAGAAACAGAATAGGAGCACGGATAGAAGACAAACAGGACATATCAGAAACTGTCAATTAACACGTGCACAAAAACTGTATAGCACTCGGTCACAACCTGATAAATAACAAAGTGAAATGGATTACATTGTTGATCACCATCAAAAACCATCACAATGCATCCTCTAAATCTAGAGTTGGCATAAACATAAGCCAAAAAAACAAAATTGATTTAAAAGTTGCCCTTAAAAGGCGGGCTCGTGGGGTTTCATTCCTGCGTTCAGGGAAAATTGTACACCCAAATAGCTCTTCAAATCGGGTACTGTCTGAATAGATTGCATCAATGCTGCGCCTACGTTTTCCTGTTCATCCTTTTTATCCTGTGTGAGTATCTTCTTTTCCTGTACATAAAATACGAAACTGCCACGGTGCTATTCATCTTATGTTTCCAAGCATACATAGTATATATAACACATACATGAATGTTAAAGCGTATCAATGGCTCATAGTTTTTAAAATTGATGGCTGCAAGAAGGGTTGAAGGTAAAAAACCAACCATCCGCGATCCTTGCCATGCCATCCCCACCAACAATCAGGAAGTAATTTTATCTCATCATAGCCATTTAAGGCAGCCCATGGGACAACCAAATACCTAATTGCGCCCACTATCAACGCTATCCTCTTTCCAACATTAGCTTTGGTTTTTAAGCATGGCCTATTTCGTTGCGATCAGCGTATGATATCGTAACACCATAGAGCTCAGACAATATATAGTGTACTGTACGAAAGGAGCTTCGCTCGGTTGGGAAAGGTGTAGAGGGGAAGTAGAAGTGGGGACAGGACAATAGGGAAATTTTTTGATTATCCTTGGGCCGACTGTGATAGCATCACTATATGTAACATCTTCAAACTTCCCTATAACATAAACATCACCTTAAAACGTATAACGCAATTCAATGATCAATCAAAACCTTAACAGCGAAACAAACCAGTGCCCTAAACAGAATCAACTAACCATATAATATTAGAAGCCACAAAAAATCGACTAAACAAAGAAGATAATAATAGCAACATTTAACGATCTTGGTTCAGAGTTTTCAGAACCATGGCTGCAAGGCGGGTTGCAAGTCAGGACCTACCATCCACCGGCCCTGCCACGCCATCGTCATCAGTAATCGGAAATCATATGTAACTCATCATAACCAAGCAAAAGGTTGCTATAAAGGTAAAAAATAACCTGTGAAACCGAAACCACAACCATCACCACGAACCAAAAGTCCGTGAAAAACATAAAGGGTCCGAAAAAGAAAGCATAAAGGTTACAACAAACTTGGTAACCATCTTTACAAAACCATTAATTCAAGGCAACGCCACTAATTAGTGTTCACCGAAATCACCACCATCACCGCCGGCAACACTGAAACCGGAATCACGACCATCACCGCCGGCACCTAAGCCCAGAAGCCACGTCATCTGCAAGATCCTGTAGTCACCACTATCATCAGATGCCGAAAATCAGGAAATCTGACCTTGTGGTTTGTCGATCTACCCGAAAAAAGGGACATGCATCTTGATCGGAATCCTTGTCAGATGGTGGTGTGAATGGCGGCGGAAGCATGCGGTGACGGTGAGTGGACGCGATTCCTGCCCAAATCCATTTCTCTCTCTGCAAACAAACAGAGGAATGGGTATGACGGTGGGTATTGCGGTGGTATGGCGGTGTGTATGGCGGTGGTAATCATAGAGAGAAGACAGGATCAAATGAGAAAGGGTGAGAGGTAAGGCAGTGGGAGTGGGTTTTACAGAGCGAAAAGAACAATAATTGAATAAATGCCTATGCAGATTCTAAAAATTACAATCATGCCATCGATTTACTGTTCAAAACGTTTGTAAATTATTATAGTGTAATGTGTAGGATTCAAGATGTATTGATGAATAATTTAAATAACAAAACAACAAAAGGCATAATATAATATCAAGAGTACGATCAAACAATGTAGGGTCGCTTTGGTGTAAATAATTAGCACATATTTTCGTAATTTCATGCTAGACACCGACAGATTATGTTTTTTAATACATCCAAACATACCCAATTACAACCTGTTAAGAAGTGAGTGATTTGAAATTCAAATTTAATTTATTTTGATGAAAAAAGGTCCGCACATGACTTTACCCTTAAGAAATTTACTTTTTTCATGGTTTAACCCTTTGAAATTTTAGTGAAAAACTAAACAAAACACAACATTTGCATCTATCTATATCTATACTATCTATACTATATTATAAAGCATTTCTCAAATACTTCTTAAATTTTAAGAGATACAAATTTAGTTGCGTATGATACAACACACAATGCATAAAATAACTACTTTTGGAAGGCAAATATGTCTTAGAACACCATATTTAATCAAAAGAAAGTCAAGAGTCAAGAAATGTTTATGAAACCTCACTACATTCAATTTTATAATTATTTTGAACATATTAAATAGAAAACATATAAAAACAAATTCATAACGCTACATATTTTATTAATATTTTATATAGAATTAGGTACTTTTAATAGTTAAAGTTTTATAAACTTTATCATACTATATAGAAATCGAGAAATCATAGTAAAAGTTGTGTTTTAATTCATGAGGTAAACGGTTTGAATTATGAAAGCATTATGTGTATAAATATTCTATACACGTAAAACATGCCTAATTTGATCTAAACTAACCTATATGATCAGTGGCGGATACAGAAGTTTTTTTATACGGGGGCACAATTCGAGTCAGCAAAGTATTAATGACGATCATCATAAGTCTACTAATTAAAACAACAACTTGTTATGAGTAATTTTTATAAATGTACTTTGCAAATAACATATATCTGAATCAAAAAATATCATTCCTAATTTATAGATTTTGTTAAAAACGAGCTAAGAAAACTTTAGAAAAAAAATTAATAAATCTAAACTTAAATTGTAAAGTTATTCGTTTTTTTTTTTTTTTTTGGAAGGTGTGCTTCAGCGGTAAACCTAATCGACAGACAACCCCTCGACTCGAGTTCGAATCTCTACCCACGCACCGGTGTCCACTTTGAAGTTATCTCAAACCGTTACAGGGAATTTTTTCGTGGTGTGCAGGATTCGAACTCAAGACCAAGCCCGGGCGGGAACCCTCTTAAGAGGTAAACCCCCCCCCCCCCCAACCTCTCCCCAGCTAGGCTGGAGGTCATTTTCGTTAAGTTACGAAAAAATAAATAAGATTGATCAATCCAATCATAAATAAAATAATATTACAGTTCAATAATATAGAATATTTATTAATCGATAAATAGAAAGTAAAAAAAAAATAAAAATCACTTCATATCTTGTGTCAGATTAACTTGACTTTTTTTTTTTGGACGGCGTCCCAGCGGTTGGGCCACTGGGGTGAGAACCTCCAGCCTCGGGGTCGAATCTCGCAGTGGGCACTAAGCCCTGAGAGAGTGGCCGGCCAGACCTACTGGCCCTTCTACGGGACCGAAGCCCGAGAACTGGCAACCCGGGCGGGAACCCCACTAAATGTGGGGAAACCCTCCCCTCCTCGGAATCGAACCCACAACCTTACGGTTGTGTTTCCGAATCTTCATTGGAGTGGCCAAACCGGGCTACCCCAGTTGGTTAGATTAACTTGACTTTTATGTGTTGTATTATGGGATGTACCTATAAAAATTTATTTAGAATTAAATAAGATTCCATCTACGTTTCTTCTTCTTCTTCTTCACCACATACGTAGACATAACCTACAATTTCACAACTCCATAACTCCGCTTCTCCATCACCGTAAAAAAGTTTTGGTGTGCCTTTTGTTCATTTCCTTTACTCAATTCTACTAATAAGCCACATATAGTTTATAGAGTCAAACTACTAGAATGATGTTGAGCTTAGAAACCCATAGACATGAATTCTAGTCGGCGGCGGAATACTCACCTGAGCGTCTCGATGGACGGTGGGCACCTGCCCCCCTACTATAGTTGTGGATCCGCCACTGTATATGATCACTGAATTCAACAACCAAAAAAGAAAACTTCTATTTAATTTAGCCATCTCTAATTAGACTCTATATATTGATGCATTTTACTTCTAACTCCTTATAGCACACAAATAATAAAAAAAATGATCATTATACATTTTACACATTTTTCATAGGTTACCGTTTTAATAAAGTGCGGCTCACAGTGCATCCCACTATCTTACTAAACGTTTTCAAATGATGAGAATGCAAAGAAGAAGTTAATGAATGTATATAGTTTGATGCAATTATTCTTTACTTGAGATGAGAATACTTGTATCATGTTGTTACAAGTATTCTCTATTTATATGATTTAAACAAAAGGTTTTGGATGTATTTTACATCACAGTGAATTGATACATTTGATGCAATTTTCAGTTCCGTCGCAACGTGTGGGTTACCCACTAATTCCTTTCTTGTACCTCTCTGACATAACTACTTTCATTTTATTGTTAAACTTTCACCCATATATATGTGATATGTGTGTGTTTTGTTGTTTAAATAATATATGTATGTCATATGTGTGTGTTTTTGTTGTTAAAATAAGAGTATAAAACGTAAGAATTTAATAAATTCACAGATTAATTGATTAATGTTACCTGGTTAAAAAAAAAAAACAAAGTTTAATATTTAAACACATATGTCATGTTTTATCCTATACGTCAAAAGATTGCAACATTCAACTTGATACATAATTTAAAGATTTGTTTGAATCAAAATTATTATTTGTTAACTCATAGTTATATATTTGTCCATTAACACAATACAAAAACAAATTTTTACTCTACTTTAAGTAACTGATTATAGACGATAAAAAGTTTTAAAAAAACTAACACTTTGTTTTTGTAATACGGAAAAAAATAATGGACGGTGTACCTTTAACTTTTATCCAAGTGACAAGTCATATATGGGTCCATGCAAGTTGGTATTCTTATCCATATCCATTTCTCTACTCAAAGGCTGTCGATTCTTCTTATCTATGCAATTAGTTAAACTCAAGGGTCCACGTTCATTCATGCATCTTGAAAGTCGAATAAATATCAATCTCCTATATTACAAGTCATGAGAGAGGCTATTGTACAAAGTAGCCTTAAATAACAAAGTGTAAGAAGGAATCCTGCCCTCCATCTCCCACCTTCTGCGTTTTTAACAAATTACCTCGTACATTTAATACACACCCTTCTCATTTATGGCCGTTATCAATTTGAGGGTAAATCAGACAAATTACAACTCTAATTTTTGAATTTTTTTAATTGCAGCGCCAAATTTCCCTCATTTATGGACGGTTTCTAATTGACGAATCATTCATCAAAATCATTCATCAAAATTAAACACACACAATCAAATCATTCACCCTAATAACTCACACAAAATCGTTCTCTGTTAACCAAAACAAAACAGAGCATTGGAAAGTAACACTTATCAGAGAAGAATCATGTCTCCAAAACGCAAATCAAGTAAGAATTGATCATTTATTTAGTTTATTTACGATCGTATGTCAATAATCGAACAATAATTGGTGCTAATCGTTGGTTTTAAAACCCTAAAACAGGTGAAGCACGAGAAAGAAGAAGTAAGTTGTGTCATGACAGGGCTTCAAAACCAACTAATACAGGTATGATTTACATGAAGATGATAGGTTTTATGCTATTTTGTTAGTCGTTTACATGAATGTTGAAGAAGATGGTTTAGTGGTCTGATTTAATGATGGCGTTCTTAATTGTTAGTAAAGGCGTTTTTGTATGATATGATATGTTGTTGATATGATATGTTGTTGATATGATATGGTCTGATTTGAAAAAACGCCATCACTGATCCATTGCATTAGTGATGGCGTTTTTTAAGTTTTAAAGAGGCGTTTTTTGATGTGATTCATTATAGTGCAAAAAATCGAATGTGTTTTGCTAAAGTTATAAAAGGCGTTTTTGTTAATATGATGAATAAGGTTGTTGATGAGTTGTATTGAAATATCTCATGTTTTTTTGTCTTAAAACAGAACCACCAAATGAAACATGGTCTGATGAAAAAAATACAGTTAAAACGCATGCATAATGAGTAAAACGCATGTTATGTTTTCTGCAGGTTTGGATGAAAAAAATGGACAAAATCAGTGTAAAATGGTTTGCTCATCAGAAGTTAGGTCATCAGTGGTTTGCTCGTCAAGAAAAAGTAAAACGCATGTGTATCAATGTTCAAAAAAGTAAAAAGCATTTGTAAATGTTCATCAGTAGTTTTGCTCATCAGAAATTAGGCCATCATTGGTTTGATTCAGCAGTAGTTATTAACTTCTTCTTCAGTAGTTACAAACACTTCATCAGAAGTTATCAATCAACGCATTTGTTTATCCATAAAAGCATTTGGTAATACTTAAAACGCATGTATTTATTTTTTGACAGTGTGTAAATGTCGAGATGCTACATCAAACATACTTGATGAGTATGTTGCTTGGGACAATGTTATTGATGAAATTGTTGGAGACAATACCTCAAATAGGGTTGACGAGAATGTTGCGGGGGATACATCAAGGTGGTAAAGATGATGGAAAAATGTTTACACGAAGGTGCTAAAGCGAGTAGATAATATGAGCTAAAAGTTTTAAGATTGATAAGTTTGTTAATTTTGCATCTTTACATTGTTGAATGTTACGTGTTAGACCTGAATGTCTCTTTTGGTATTAAAAATGCATGTTTCATTTGATGTTTTGTATGAATCATATTAAAACGCATTCAATAAATACTAAAACGCATTTGATATATGGAAATCTATTTAACTGGTGATGTAAAAACCAATCATAAATACCACTGTCTACCAAAGGTCTGAAGATACAAGGTCTGTTGGAGTCAACAACACTTAGGCTCCAACAGATGATTCAAGCAAACATAGTTTATTCCATCAGCTGTTACACATCAGAGGTTTAGTCATCAGAGTTTTCAATGTATGTAAAAGCTTGAAAAAGCTTTTGTTTTGATGTGGAATGAAATATATATGGATAATGTATGTAAAAGCTTGAAAAAGCTTTTGTTTTGATGTGAAATGAAATATATTAGTGATGTATTAGTAAAACGCATTCGATATGATCATAAAACGCATTCGTAAAAACATAGAAGATGTGCAAAACTATTCAGTATATACCAAAACGCATGCATAAAAACATAAAACGCATTACTGGAAAAAAAATCACTCATCAACAACTTGTTCTTCATCTGCCTGGTGTACATTTCCATAGTCTTCAGCACTTTCACTTCTTTGTTTTCATCTTGTAACAATGTATTTTTCATCTCGTTTTCATCTTCATTGCATCTTCTGGTTTCAATGAAGATGCAACAGCAGGTTTGTATATTGGAGTTTGATCATCAATGGGGACATCTTTCTTAGAAAGATCTGTCATAAAAACACAAAACATACAACTATAAAATCTAATTTTAATGACAAAATGACATGTTCATATTATAAAAAGGCACATAATAGTAAGCATTCACATGCACATGTAAGGATTTATCTAACAAATCTCAAAAACGCATGTTAAAACATCATAAAACGCATTTGAATAAAAACAAATTCTATAAAACCAAGCAGTTGCCTCAAAAAGCATGTTAAACATAATAAAACGCATTTGAATAAAAATCATTTCAATAAACCAAGCAGTTACCTCAAAACGCATGTTAAACATAATAAAACGCATGTTAAACCAAGCAGTAACCTCAAAACTCTGTTCATCTCTGTTTTTTGTGAT